>JAAAKG020132446.1:0-14502 GCA_010014905.2 Druon quercuslanigerum
CCTCCTGCAGCACCTCACTTTGGGGGTTTGTGGGAAGCTGCAGTAAAATCGACGAAATTCCATCTTCGTAGAGTTATACAAATACCTTTCTCTACCTTTCTCTTTCTTTCATTACATAATCAGCCCCTCTTCCATTTTTCTATTTGCTTCAAGCACGCTCTCCCTATAGTTCTGCCCTTGCTCTCAAACAGTCTTTCTTCGTATTTGAAAGCTCTGTTACCTGTTCTTATTTTTATTTTCCCCGTATCTACCTACTTTAGAACTAAATACTATGGCGTCCATCTGTCCAATCATAACGTCTACCTAATATATTTTTCATGCAACTTTTCCACCTGATATTCTGTCCATTCCCATATTTCAACTCCATACATTTGAACACTAAGTACAAGCGCCTTAAACACTCTCATTCTTCTCTTGTAGTCTTCTTAAAATAAGTTTTCCCCTATCCCCGATACTTTCTTCATTACTATATCTACTATTTGAACTCTTTCTTTGACGTGATATTTTACATTCCCATTTTTCTTAAATAAAAATCTCAGATATGTAAACTCCTTGACTTCCTCGGTACCTTCTCCCCTCCACTTCCAAACAATTCTTCCCTTCTTCCAACTACTTTTTCTCCCAAAAACCAAAACCGTAGACTTTCCTATATTTAAAACCAATTTATTTGCTTTTAAATACTTATCTAGTCTTTTCATAATATTTGCTAAAACCTCTTCTCCTTTAGCTAATATTACCACCCTCCTACCACTAAACCTTTCTCTAACCCATTCTTAAAATCTTTCACCATGTCCGTTATGAATACCGCAAAAAGAAGCGGGCTCAGTGGACATCTCTGTCTTAATCCTACCTCCGTCCAGAATTCTTCCAAAGCTTTATTCCCTACCATCACGTTATCTCTCGTTTCATTATTAATTTGTCCTACCTTCTCTATCAGACCTGTGTTTATTCCTCTCTTCCTCATTACTCCCACAACGTTTTCCTATCTACCGATGGGAACTCTGCTTTTAAATCAACAAAGAAGACACATAAATTTCCTCTTTTTCCTCAAGTTCCTTCCCCACCACGTGTTAAAGAATATAGATATTATCTATAGTGCTTCTATCTTCTCGGACATCTGCCTGATTCTCTGGTAGTATTTTTTTCGCCATTGCATATACCTTGTAACCTGTGTTCAATCATGCTATTCCCCTGTAGTTTCATGTTTTTCCCTTTTCTCTTTTCTTAAGAATTCCTTCACCTTTCCATACTCTTTTCACTACTTCTTTTAACGTCTTCTGGCTTCCCCGCTACTAAACATCCTGCTATGCTGCCATATTCTTTACTAGTATAGTTTTTAGGCCTACAATTGTCAGGTTGTTTCTTCTTTTCCTCCTCCCCCTTCTTCCTATCTCCCTTTCCACCTTGTTTCTTAATTTCTCTGCTATTACCCTTTTATTTAAATTTTCCTGTTCCAATTTATTCTCGTCCCTCTCAGCCCTTCTCTCGTCCCCTTCATTCATTTGTTTTTCTAGTGCTTCAATTTTTTACCTATTACGTCAACCTTTTATCTAGTTAGCTTCTCGAAAAAGTCCCATTAGGCACGTTTCCTCAATTTAGGCCTAAATCTCATTTCATGCTTCAATTTTAAAAATGTCAAATAATTTACAGTAATAAAAGTTATATAAATTTTACAAACATTTGCAATGTTTAAATTTCAATTTCAATTCTAGTTCAAACTAGTTAACAAGCAATATGTTCCTTATTTCATTTAATATTCTACGCAATATTTCGATACTCTTTTCAAACCCCCTTTTTAGTGAATTTTCTGTTGAAATACGTTTAAAAACACGCTCTTTTATTTTCACATCCGCATTGCATGTTAAGCTTAAAAATAAGATCTAAAACAATAATCATTTCTTTTAAAGTCGCGTGCAAATCATAAAAGTAAACCAATTAACAAGCTTGTAAATTTCTTATGCTACAGAGTTGGTTCGTTCTCGTAAAAATACCAAGTCTCCCTCAATACTTTAAGTTTAAAACCCCCATCATTTAATCTGTTAGATGTTTTTTTATTATACAGTTCCGTACAGCTTCTGAAACCATCGCGTATTTTCATTAAAATGTATAGCGCTACTTTAAACGCCCAGGAGGTGCTGCTTCTTGCGGGCGAAACTGCAACTATTGAACAATCGACGATTGTTACACTGCCCCCCTTATAGAAAGGTTTTAAGAGAATCTAACTAACGAATTTTATGATTACTGTTGATTACTAGAAAATTAAAAATATGACTCTATATTTTATGATTTCACCCTTTTGTTACTTTAACTTTATTCTTTTTTTACATTAACTTTTCTAATTTGCTAATACGGACTACTGGAGCTGCCGCGTGAACGTCCCGAACTTCCACTAAAACTTTGTCCCTGATTACAGTATGACCAGTTTCTAAAAATGGTGGTCAAACGCCCCAAGCAATCGGAGACTGGTCATTTTAACGAATAGATTTCTCGCCTGCGTTCCACACATTTACTTTCATACTCTACTGCTTTATTTTTATGCAGGATGAGGTGGTACCAGCAGAACTCTGCGCATTTGGCCTTCATAACGCTTGAGGGTGGTCCACAGAGCAAGTTTCGTCTGCATCCCCAGCAAATCTGTTTTGCTTCTCGGGGATATGTGGGATATTCTACGTAAATGGCTAAGGACGCCCTTCTGAACAATGTATGCCCTAGCCACATAATTTTCGTTAACAATTCCGCATCTTTATTTTTCCTCGCGATCTAAAGAAATGCAAAAAAAAGAAACGCTTAGGTAAGGAACTTTGTAAAATTCTACCGAATTTTCAACAGTAATATGGCCTTCCCGCTTTACTAAGTATTTTTAAATTTATTTATATTATTCATGATAATTTCAAGATAAATTCCCTTACATTTTATTTATTTACCTGCATAGCAATTTTTTACAGGTTACGTCAGTTGGCCTTTGCTCTCAGTAAAGGCTGCATGCAGTAGTTTTTACTTTGTGACATTTTACTTTTATATTTTTTTAATTTCTTCTATAGAATTTTTTAGCATTTTGCTTTGTCATCGTTTATAAGTATACTATGTGTTGTGTTTACTTCAAAAACCAGACCGTTCTGACTAAGAGGGGCCAATGGACCCGAACAGCCCGAAAAATTTCGAACTCTGTTAGTTCAGCCCCCTTTAAATTTGTTTTATGGCTAAATGAAAAATAAATTATGAAAATGAATATCTACGATTCATTCCTAAAACTCCTTTTATTATCATTTTATTAATATTTTCCTCATATTTGAATTATTTAAGAATTTGTACCACTCGAATTTCGATTCCTTTGGTTAGAGGAATCAAAACAAAGAGCACGTGGTCCCGCTCTCTTTTGCTCCCTCCCTTTCCGATATCTTTGTCGTCTTCAATTAAATTCTCGATTGCTTTCCTGTATACTTCTTTCTTTGCTCCTATTTCCGTTCCTCCACCGTACGATGTATAAAAAAATGCACTTGACTTTGAAGGGTCCATTTTCCATTATTACCCTAATAGAACAGAACGTTTCCTGAGCGTGTAAACTGTCCGCCACTTGGGAATGTTCCACTGGAACGTTCGAAGAATAAATTATCGTTATTGTTATTATTATCAATAAATTTTCCATAAACCGTAAATACGCGTTCAAAATTGATGTCACTTTATAATATGGATATCATATTACTATATACTATATACGGTATTCAAAACTCAAAAATGGCATCTATTTTTACCTATCTCTTACGGTTTACGACATAATTCTCTGTAAAAATAACAAGAATGGAAGGTTCCTCTCAGGTCTCAATGGAAATTTCCTGGAACGTTCTCAAGCGGCGGACATTTAACGCGCTCAAGGACCGTTGTTGGAACCATCCACTGCAACGTTCCGAAGGTTTCCGCGGAACGGTCCCGGTACGTTTCGTGCTATTAGGGTACTGACCTACTCCACTTCTCCCTAAAAAAAGTGATAGTTTAATATTAATTACACATATATACATATACAGTAAATATTAAATGTCCTTCATTAGTTTCAACATTTCACTTCTATTTTCCAGCTTCCTTAATATTTATATTCCTTTTAGTTTAACACATTTAAAATAACACATAAAAATTTTATATTAATGCTGTTGGAATGGGGCGCACAAAAATAACGAAATCTATGAGACACTCAAAACTTAGCAGCGGTCGATGATAATTCGGTTTTGAGGTTTTAAAAATGCTCTCTGATCATTTTTCCGTCGCCGCAAGGGGCTTCACGGTTGCGGGATATACGCTTGCTGTCTTCTTTTTTTAAACAAAATCTTGTAAGTTCTAAAATATATTTACGTATCTTGTTATGCTGTAACGTGCAAAACACATATGAAAATGGCGCATTACGTAGAATCGTATAAATAAGGTAAGTATTGTACAAACTATGCTGCCTTTATAGAGCACTAATATTAATTGCATAAATTTCTTATTGAAAATAACAATATGTGCACATTTTTGCAGACATTAAAGAACCATCGTCATTTAAATATCGAATTATAGAATAGATTTATTCTGCATAGCAGACTTTGAATTTATTCAAAACAATTTGTAGGACAAATTTGCATTTAATTAATTAATTAATTAATTATTCTACACAGGAGACATCAAATTTAGTGAACGAAATTTTTCAGGAAAAATTTAGAAAAAAATAGGAAATAACTACATTACTGGCACTTACATTTTACAAACTATTTTCTACGTTCTTATTCTACGCTCTTTTCCTACAAAATTGTTTTTACTAAATTAGACGTCTGCTGTGTAGAACAATTAATTGAGTAATTAATTAATTAATTAAAATAATTTTTAACATTGAATCTCTCCAAGGGCACTATTTCGATTTATAAGAATAATGAATTTTTACGAATAAGGACGTAGAAAATATTTTGTAAATAGGTAACGCTGGTAACGTAGTTATTTGCTTATTTGTTGCAAATTTTTGCTACAAAATTGTTTTCACTAAATTCCACGTCTGCTGTGTAGAATAATTTCTATCCTATATCTCGATATTTAAAGAAAGATGGCTTTTTAATGTCCACAAAAATCTGCAAATATTGTTATTTTCAATAAGAAATTTATGCGATTAATATTACCTTATTTATACGATTCTACGTAATGCGCCATTTCCATATGCGTTTTGCACGTTACAGCATAAACAAGATATTTAAATATTTCAATAAATCATATTTTTTTACTTGAAAAATTATTGTCAATTATTATTAGCTAGAGTTCACGGCGGCATCCTTTTATCACTTCTCACAATTTGCCTATTCGGAGACCAAGTAAGACAGGTCAATAAACAATTACAAAAATAATGAACACAATTCGCATTTTTATTCTAATTTAACATTCCCGTTAAGAGGAGTGCAACTTATTCGGCAGTGTATGCTTGGGTAGTACGATCAAAAACGGCTGTGTGATAAGCGCCAAACAGCTGTGAGTCGCCTTGTTGCTTTTTTCATGTGGTTTTCTTAGCCAATTAGCTTTAATTTTTTAGCATCGACTTGTTTTTTTTAAAGTAGATAGCAAGTGGATATGCCACAACAGTGAAGCCCCTTTCAGCGAAGGGTAAAAAATCGGAGAGAATTTTTAAAACCTTAAAACCGAATTATCATCGAGCGCTAGTCAATTTTAAGAGTCCCATGGATTTCGCCTCTTTTATAATTATAAAACGTAATTTTCTTTAAATAATTAAATTGGTAACTTCAACAATAAAATCGCTTTTGATTTTAACAACAATATCACCAATAATAATAGCAATAATAATAATAATAACTCCAAAGTTTTGCACAAATTTTTGTTTTTTCTTTATTTTCAGAATTTACCTCCAAATCTAGTAATCTAATATTTTAATTTTGTAATTTTAATTCTAATTTCTTAATTACTTCACTAATCCTTTTCCTTATCATTCTATTCTCAAGGCTTCTCCCTTTCACCTCTAGTTGAAACTCTCACAAATCCTTATTTTTTTTTAATTTAACTCTAAATTTACTCATCTTTTATGGTCTTTCTTTTAATTCAATGGAAAGGATGTTACTATTCCCCTCTTTAAGAGTCCTCTTTTTCAAGAAAACTAACAAGCATCCTATCTTGTATTCACCATATTTTAATTAGGTATAATTTTACAAAAAAAATAGTATCAGTAACCCTAATAATATCCTAAATTAAAATATTTTTTTTTCCTTTATCCTTCCCCTTCCATAAAATCTCTTTTCCGGAGTTTACTTTTTACATTTTCATAACTGATGACCTTTTTATTTTCTATGTTTTTATTTTTGCCGATATTTCTCAGGGTTCTTATCGCAAGCATGCATGTTTCATGTGATTCATATGGATTAGGGATTTGGTCCCATCTCCTTTAAAGATTCCCACAATATAATCACCAACTATTCTGATAATTTTATACGGTCCTTCACAGTAATCTCCTAATTTATTTAATCTATTTTCAATAATTAGGTAAATGTATTGTCCTTCTTTAAAATTCATTTCATTTATTTTTCGGTCAAAATATTTTTTACATCTTCTTTTTGTAGATTCTAACTGACAATGAACCATTGATTTCCTAATCACTAGGCGATTTAAAATATCGTCAAATAACTTTACGAAGGTCATCTTAACATTTCCTCTGCGGATTCGCAAGGAAATATTGCTTTTCTGCCGAATACGACCTCATGAGGAATAGCCTCATGTGGATTCGTGTACCGAAGTATATATAATAATTTAGGATGGTAAGCCGATTATTTATATTATTTTATTTTAAATAACTCCGCGAATCCTGCCATAATTTCGCTCATAAATTGAGGTCCCTGATTGGTCTGGATAGACTTCGGGCATTCCAGTCGACAAATAAGATGTTTAGCAAATAAAGCTGTTATTATGGGAGAATCAATAATAGCTAATGGGATGGCACCCGAATATTTTGAAAGACAATCTTTCCAAGTTAAAATATATTCGTTTCCCTTATCGGATTTTGGTAGAGGCCCTAATAAATCAATTTGCAACTTTTCAAAAACTCTATTAGGTGTGTCGGTTAAACACATAGGCAATTTAGTTTTTACTCATACTAACTTTTTCTTTTGACAGGAGTCACACGTTTTCACGTAATTTTAAATATCTTCCTTTAAATGTTTCTATTTTAATTTTTCTTTAACCCTTTCTAGCGCCTTAAATACACCCGTATGACCTATTGTAGAAAAACATTTTTTTTTAATCTGAGCTCTTTGATTTTTGGGTGGGATCGTCACTTCACCGGTACGAACTGTAATATTATACTTCCCTTTTCTAAAGTAGGTTTAAACATCAATTCTATCGTATCCTATGGTATTCTATCAAAACCATTACCCTTTCGTGAAATGCTTAAACTTTTGATCATATGCTCAACTACAGCATCTTTTAAAGTTGATATTGCAGATTTAATGTCAATTGCAAATGTTTTATCATTAAGCTTCTCCTTTGCTTATAAATTAAAGACCAAATGGTGCTTGTAATTTAATGAAATTACTTGACCTACTTCCACCCTACGCAGTAACGCTCTTTTCTATCAAACTGTCAGTTTTCAAAACTAACCTCACTTTCCCATTTTCCTGTATAATGCTCTTATTTGATATTATAGAACCCGCCTTTATTGAAGATACTTTTTCTCACCTTATTCCCACTTTTCTACCTTTTTCCAAAAAGGACATTCACTTACTAAACAATCAATTTATCCTTCAGTAATTAAACATCTATTTCAAAACATAAAAAACATTGAAATGTTTATAATTATTATTATGATTTGTGTCAAATGGTGGTTTTTTGGTGTTGGTGAAGGGAATAAGGGTGAGTTGATGCAGAAAAGGCAGAGAGTACAGAGATCGAGTGTGTGTGGTTTGAAGTGTGTGAAATCGTTGAGGCAAGGAGTAGGAAAATAGTCGCGGGGAAAGGGGGGCAAGAGTTAGGTAATTAAGGCGGGAAATGTCACAGAGCTTTGGGTGGTAAGGAAGGATGCCGACGACGCGAAGTCTGCAAACTAATGCCAGAGCGCAAAAGTTACTAGACGATCGCACAGAACAACAAGCAGTAGTGGCAACATGAGTGGAAGTTGCTGAAATTGTGCGCAGTGGGGGAAAGGGGGACGTTGGTCGCAGTGACAGCAGCGATGTGCAAAGGTCCGATCAGTCGACCAGGGAGGAAATTTTAGCGAGAAAAGATTCAGGGACGTGCAAACAACACGAAAGGCCCTCAAACCTACAGCATCTGAGACGATATGAATAGGGATATGAACAGACAGGGAAACGATGTAAGGGGGGAAGTAAGAAAGGTAAGAGAAAAGTGGAAAGAATGGGACAAACGATGGAAGGAGGAAAAAGACAAGGTTTGGGGTAAACTAGAGAGCATAGAGAGTAGACAGAGAGAGAGAGAGAGAGAGAGAGATGGAGGAACAGAGAAATAGTGAGATAAAACACTTGGAAGAACGGTCAAGCAATTTCGAAATTAAGACTGAGCGTTTAGTGATACGAACAGAGATTGTAGAAACAATGAAAGGGAATAAAAAGAGCGTGAAAAACAAAAATGAAAGACTGAAGAAAAGACTGAGTAAGATTGAAAGAAGATTAGAAGGGGAAGAAAGGGCAAAGAGGAAAAATAACGTAGTAGTTAAGGGGTTGAAAGTGGAGAGTGAAACAGGCGAAGTGGAAATAAAAAATCTCTTGAGAGACATTAGAGTGCAGGTAACGGTAGAAGGAGTTAAGCGAATAGGAGGGACGAAGGAAGGAAAAGAAGGAGGTAGAGAAAAAGCAGATGACAAATAGGGCAGAGGGCTTGGGAAGAGAGGAAAAAGAGGCACATGGTATAGATGGGGAGACACAGGTTATGGATTAATGGGGAGGAATGATGCTGGGTTGAAGAATTAGAAGAGATAAAGAAAAAAGTGAAAAGTTTGGAGAAAGGTAGGGTGAAGGAGAAATAGCAAACTATACTCTCTTGAATCATCGAAGAGTATGTGGCAGCAAGAACTGTGACGGTGAACGTAGATACGACAAAGGTGATGTGCTTGAGAGATAAAAAGAGAAAAATAAATTACGTTTGGAAAATGAACGGACAAAAAGTGGAAGTTGATAAGGAGTTCTGTTACCTATGTTTTTGGTTTCAGGCAGCAGGGGAAACGAGCTGCAGGTTAGGAAAAGAATTGAATGTGCGAGTAAAGTGAAGGGCCAAGTATGGGGTATAGGGAAGTTTGTTTGATGCGTTGGTCTGGGAGTGTTGTGTTATGGAGTGGAGATCTGGGGATGGAAGGAGCATAGGAACGTTGACAGCATGCATGAGCGATTTTTGAGATGGGTAATGAGGGTTAGCTGGAGTTGCCCAGGATACATGTTAAGGGAAAAATTAGGGAGGGAAGAAATGGTTGCTAGACAAATTAAAAGAGCCTGAAGGTTTGAAGAGAAGCTAAAAAGGGGAGAGGGAAGTAGAATAACACAAGCATGTTTGGGCGAAATTCGGAAGAATGACGCGAGAGGCAATTTGGGAACTTCACAATGGGAGGAAGAAAGGAGAAAATGAGAAGTGTTTGTAATATACGAGAAGGGGTTAAGGAATGGCAGGACATAGAGTTAGAGCTATTAGTAAAACAAAGAGAAGAAAGATGGACAACGAGTATGGATTCTAGGTACAATAGATGGTATATGATGGTAAAAGGGTTCACGGAACCAGAATATCTGCAAAAAATAAAAAAGGAAGAAAAATGAAGTAGAGTTGTATGGTTTAGAATGGGAGGAGGAGTGAGAGCATGCAGATATTGGATGGATGAAGAGGAGAATCTCTGTAGAGTATGTGGATACGAAATGGAGGCATGGGCACATGTATTAGAGAGATGTACACGAGAGGAAGATGGACAGTCGATTATGGATGAGTGTGTGAGGTGGATTTTGGATCGTAATGGACAGAGAGTGATGAGGATGAAGAAATTAGAAGAAGTAAGGGATAAAGGCAGAGCCAAACGGGTAATCCTGAAAAAGGAAATTAAAAAGCAAAATTGATTTCAATATCGTGGAAAATTCATTTTTATGTTAAGAGGAAATGGAATCCCTGGAAGATCGCTCATTCGCAGAGTTATTATTATTATTATTATTTATATTACGTAATGCGAAATAGTTGAATGTAAGTAGTTGTTAAGTTAGACTAAGGATGGATTTGTAAATATATGTACAGGGAGCGGAGGTCCTTAAACCCGTAAAAGGGAGAGATTAAATATACATACATACATTTACAACAAATTTTATTTCGTTACTTAAAATTTGTATCAATAATAACCTTTTATAGAAATTTTAGAAAAAATTAAAACGTATGTATATATAATTTTAAAAATTGAATTCAGATAATCATATCACACCGTCGAAAACATTTTAAAAAATTAAATAACTATAACTAATTATAATAAAGATATTTAAAATAAAAACAAAATTTTAGTATACAAATTCTAGCTTACATTTCATAACCCTAACGTAAAGAATAAAATAATGTAGTATAATTAAAAGCAGTTAAACTTAAATCTTTATGTAATTTTAATATTGTGAAAAAAGTTAAGTATCTAATAATAATTAATTGATCAGTGCAGAATATAAAAAGCATCAAAATTTATATTCATTAAATCATTCTATTAAATTTTACTTTGTATTTTTATGAAAATTTTAATTATTATTAAAATTTTAAACTAAGTCCCGACAGAATTAAAAAATATGTGCACAATATTTTTAAAATTGTATTCAGACAATGATTTCGCAACATCAGACACATTAAAAAAATTATGAAATTGAAATAGGGGTATTTTAAATATAAATAAACTTTTATTATACAAATTACATTTACATTTAACATTGTAAAAAGGATTAATCAGCTAATAATATTTATTAATCAGTTCACAAAATTAAAATCATTAAACAATTATTTTCACTGGAATATTCGAAAAATTTTTTATTTTGTTTATAATTTGAAATTTTATTTAATAATAAACTTTTAACTATTTTGAGAATATGTAACTTTGAACAGAATCAGTTAATAATTAGTTTTTATTATTTTTCTAGAAATTTTAATTAGTAATAACCTTTTAAACTAATTTCAGAAAAAGTTAAAAAACATATGCTTATAATTCGGAAAATTAAATTCAGATACTCATTTCACAGCATGGCAAACATTTAAAAAAATTATATAAATATAATGCATGTATGTTAATCCCTGTAAGACCCATGGGGAACTTTAGTTCCCACAAACACGTAAAAAATCCATAACTTTGCAAGAAATTAATATATTCTCAATTTCTTAGATACAAAGACAAAAGATCTTTTCTTTTATATTTGTAAAAAATTTGAAACTCCATGAAAAAAAAAAATTTATTATAACAAGAATAGCCAAATAGTCAATCACATACCCTTGATGTTAGTAATCAATTTGTGTTACGTAATTGAAAACAATTTTATTTTAACTTCTTATGTAATTTCTTTTTTTTAATTACACCGTCAATAGTTAATTAATCAGTTTATAACATAAAAAGCGAAAAACAATTATTTCCATTAAAGATTGAAATTATTGTTAGGTTATATTTTTCCGAAATTTGAAGTATTGAACTCAGATAATACTGTGGAATATTTTTTAAAAATTCTTAAATGCTAATTCGTTTTATTTTCTTTTGAGAAAAAATTGACTTATGATGCATAATAATAATTCATTACAAAATAAAAGCTGTTATTGAAAGTGAAAGTAAAAAGACATAAATCGAATATCATAACAGCATACCAACGACATCAAACTGTGAAGCACTCATCCAGGAATTCTAATAACTTCTAAATTGTCTTTCACATCAGTGAACTTTATAGTCCATTAATTTATTCATTGATTTGCATACTTCTACTGTTATCGACTGCAGGAAAAACCATCAACAGATAATCAAGAACTTGCTTGTACCATACGCTGCGCTCGGACGTTAGAAGCAGGAACAGGGTTGCTCAGTTACGCGTAACTCAAGTATTTTGTACGCATATTACGTTTGTCGCGTAATATACGTCGAAAACAGTAGAAAACTTCTGTAAGTTACGTTTTCAAGATGGTTGACTTGCAAAATCAATGTCATCAGTTTTGGCAAGTACATAACCTCATTTTTGAAATATAATATGGATCGATTTTTTTTCGAGTGGAATAAAGAACAGAACAATTTCGCAGTGTTGTCTGATTCTTTCGATAATAATTATTATGGATAATATTGCATAATATTATATATGTAATTATGCAGAGTCTCCCTAATCATCATCGCAAACTGCTTTAACATTTATTCAAATTTAAAGGATTTTTAAGTATTAGTATTTAGCGCGAGATTTACGAGACGAATACAATAAAATACATAATGTAACACGAATTGATAAACATAAAACTCTAAAAATTCATGTAGAATTGTAGATTCTGCAGTATTGTATATTACACTATCGCAAATCATGCACAAAGCAGAATTTTTTCCTTTCTCGACCCAGAGAAATTGTTTCCACATTTTTCCTTAAGGCCTATTCCCTCGATACATTATTTTTAATATTTGCTGCTATGCAAAGTTGAAAAGCGAACGCGGCAATCACCACCCACATCAAGAAAAATAGATTATTTGAGGTAGGAGTTCACAACATAAAATCATACAAACAATTATTTTTATTTAAACATTCAAATAACATCATTAACATTTCGGAAACTATATAATTGTAATAGAGGTAGGTTAAATCAGAGAGAAATAGAGAGTCAAAATGCATTAGAAATGTTAGATGATAGAAAAGTGGCGCCCCCAACTGCCAGTATACCCGTGAGGGACTTATGATTGATATACATGTGTGGTACAATTGTAATAGAGATAGTTTAAAGATGAATATACTTTTATCATAAGGCGTATATTCAACAGAAATGAATTCAAACTCTACGTAATGTAATATTGTAAAAAATGAACTTATGTTAAAAAAGTTTAAACTTTATACTATTTTCCCTATACCATTTAAAATGGATTCAGTGATAAATTTTTGCCAAGATCCTTTAGATAATTTTAAAAAGGTTGTTGTTGTTTACAAGGTCATTTGCAGGAGATGTAAAATGAGTTACGTGGAACAGACTGGCAGACATCTTTATACGATAGGATAGATATGATAGATTTATGATGTTGTTATAAGAGTGTTCTTACCAGGCATACAAAGGAATTTGTTGATGTGGACCATGAGTTTGTCTGGGATAATGTTAAAATTTTGCATAGTGAAAGTAATGAGAGAAAGAGAGAATTCATGGAAATCCTTTATATTAAAAAACAAAAAGGTTATTTATGACAGATATTTCTAGTGCGTTTACAACAGATTGACCTGCTGACCCTCATTCGATTCTCTGGTATCAAAGAGAGAGCACGTGTTCTTCGATGCTGTCGGTTTATATTTTTCTTGCCTTGATAAGGGTACTGTATGAGCACCGAAACGATGGTAATGTTATTTTTATTTTTTATTTTCTATGTTCCCCTGGCGAGTGATTCGGATAGAAAAAATATCTATCCGTCTGAATCAATTTTATTCCGAAATCTGTACCCGAATCAAGCAGTTTGTATTCCGATCTAATCCAAGATTCAACCAATGATTCCTATCCGACTAAATCAGAAGTAATCCGAGGTTGAAACCAAGATTCCAATCTGACTGAATATGATCTAATCCAAGGTCGAAACAAGGGTTCCCTTCTAATTGAATAAGAACTCAGATCAGGGATACCTATCCGAATGAATCCGAACTAATCTGATTTTTAAACCAATATTCAAATTCGGCTGAATCCGAACTAATCCGAGCACAGACCAGTGATTCCTATCAGACTGAATCCGAAATAATCCGCGTACAGACCAAGGCTTTCTATCCGACTGAATCTTAGCTAATCCGAGCACACACCAAGGTCTCCTATCCAACTGAATCCGAAGTTGAAATGTGGATTGCAATCCGTCTGAATACGATCTAATGAAAGGTCAAAAGGATTCCTATCCGACTGAATGCTAACTACTGCGAGTACAGACCAAGGATTCCTATCCGACTGAATCCGATCTAACCCAAAACGGAAGCGAGGTTTACTATGCAACTGAATCCGAAGTTGAAAACAAGATTCCAATCCGAGTGAATCCGAGGTTGAACCTAGATTCTGAAAATGAGTTGAGGCCAAGGATTCCTATTCGACTGAATCAGAATTCGAAACAAGGATTTCTCTCGTACTGTATCCGACCTAGTCTGAGGCCGACGATGTGATTACAATCCGAGGTGAAGGGTGCAGTTTAATGAAATAGTATGACATATATACTTCAATTATTTTTTTATTAAACTTTATTTCAAGTGGCTACCCAGGAAAAAAGAATCCATTAAAAAGACGACTCTGTGAATTGCGTATCTGTCATTTGCAGATTCAGAAAGTTAAAACTGAATCGGTTTGCGACTATGT
>JAAAKG020132447.1:0-14502 GCA_010014905.2 Druon quercuslanigerum
AATTCACAGAATTTTTCGCATATCCGCCACAACGTAATTAGTTCAGTAATTCCTCAAGTACAAATTTTTTCCGTGTAGTTTCTTTCTCTAGTATTCTAATATCAATATTTTAACAATAGGGCCAGTACACGTCAGAAATATCAGGAACTGCAAGTGGTCGTTCAATTTTAATGAACCGTGAAATTGTGCTGTTATATAAGACATTCTGCGCTCAATGGATTTTTGAACAGTTTCAAAACTACGGGAGTTGATTCATGTTAAGTTTTTACACTAAATTTTTTTTACTTAGTTATATTTCTAAAACTGTGTTATGAATTTTAAAGAAACTTGAATCTTTTGTAAAAAACAGTATACGCTTTAGTTTCATAAGATCACACAAAAATTCAAAGTTTTGATTATATGAAATAATGTTTTTAATTCTATTTTTCGTCAATATAGCATATTGTCATTTGTTCTAGTTAGAATATACATATTTCAAACATTTTTTCATAAATAGGTCTGATACTGTGCGGAATTAAATAGAAAGCCTTTTCAAGAACTATTCATATTATTAACTATTTTTGTCGATTTAAAAAATATGCTAGCGAGGAGTGCGGGGCAAAAAATTTCTAGATGATTCCGCAAAAAAGTTAGGCTTATTCATGGAAAAATGGTTAAAATGTGCATTTTTTATAACCGGCTTTAATGAATTTGAATGTCTTGAAAGAAAAAGTATCATCGGATAGTTAAAAAGAATTCGAAATCTGTTAATAATTAACAAATTTTGCTTTAGTTGAAGGGAAATGTCAGCAGTTCCATGTTTTACCTAGAAGACTTGCAATCACTGACAAAAAAATTCCAACAAATGTGCTGCCCAAATTCAACATGGCGTAAATCCCATAATTATGACATTTAAAAAATCCTTCTACCATAAATGTCTCTTATAAAATACGAAATTATCACTAAGTTTCATTAAAATCCAATGACCACTTGCAGATTTAAATATTTCTGACGTATACTGGATCATTATAAATTTATTCATAGGTGCGCAAAAAAAATCCTCTCTAGTTCTGCTGGAATTCGGACTCAGACCATCAGATTTTTGATCCGCAGCTTATAGGTTATCCATAAGCAACATTAGCAATTCGAGGTGGGAGGTGTTTAGTAGAAGTAACGTTGTGAACATAGATAACATTTGTGCACGTTTCTTGATCATAAATTTAAGTAGAGTTTGCGAAAAATGGCCTTGCTGAATACAGTTCAGTAAGTTTTAAAATCACTTTCATATTTTAGAATTCACACACTTTTCCCCTTTCTACAAAAATTCTCCGTCTTTCACATCTGTTCAAGAAACTTCCCCTTTTCTCGTTTTGCGAACTGAACTAATAGAACGCCATGAGAAAATCTAAATGCGTTTGATAAAAGTTAATTTTGTTTGATTGAAAAGTCCACCATTATAGGTTTGGTTCAAAATTGATCCCTGTTGGTTGAAAATTCATTCTTTAAGATTCATCGTGTTAGTTGAAAACTCATCTCTTTAATGTAAAATTTAAATCTTGTTGAATTTTCTTCAGAATTAATTTTCTTAACTGGAATTGTAACTTTCTCTTTTTTGGTTAAAAAATAAAATTTTCTAGTTTAAAATTCGCAACTATTTTAATTCAAAATTTATTCATATATTTGTCTTAAGAATTCAAAAATATGATAGAAAAATACACTATTTAGTTAAAAACTAAATTTCGTCTTGAAAATTTATACTTTTGTCGAAAATTAAGCTATTTTCTGAAAGTTAAACTATTGAGTTAAACCATTCAACTATTTGGTAGAAAATTCATGCATTTTGTTAAAAATTCGTCTTTGGGGGTGGAAAATTGAAATTGATTGTTGAAAATTATTTTTTTAAATTGGAGAATAAATTTTAATATCAGTTAGAACGCTTATTAAATTTCGATTATTAATTTCCAGTCTATGTATGCTTTAGGGAAGAGAGTACAAAAAATGATACTTCGATAAATTAAATTTTGAAATCTCCTATTTAAAATGAGATCAAGAACCTACTGAAATGTTTACTGTTTCTCGAATTATCATAAAAGATGTGGAAGTCAGCCCAAGACGAAAGGAGAAGAGCTTTTATAGTTAATTAACGCATTGGAAATGCGTTAGAGAAAAAGAATGCGGTCGCCACTCGGCCGGCCACTTTTCGTCTTAGGCATGCTTCCACATTTTCATATGATAACTCGAGAAACAGTGAATATTTTATTAGGTTCTTGATCCCATTTTAATACGGAGATTTGAGACTCATGCTAACAGGTTTTAAAAATCCCTCTAACTTAATTTTACTTGTAATTTTCAATACATAAATTATGGAGTTACAATTGTTTTACACGCTGCAAAAAAATTAATCAACTGTTGGCTGAATACTTGACACATAGAAATTTAGTATGGGAATATTTTAAACTTGTTTGCTTAATGATATGAATCTTTATTGAAAATGTCCAAAGAAATTTCGATTCTTCAAGTTCATTGACTCTGTTTCTTTCGAAAAATTATATTTTCTAATTTTATTATTTATTGACTATTTGAGTTTTGACCTACCGGATCTTCGAATAATTCTTGCATTCTGTTTTCGATATTTTTCTCTTTCTTTGGTCTCACCAAAAGATATATAGTCGATAGACTCGGGCAGCTTCTCAAAAGCTTTTCAATGAGAATTTTTCCCAGAAAACCAGTTCCTCCTAATGAAAGACAATAAATTATGATTAAAATTTTTAATTGACTTTTAAATGACATTAAAACTTAAGTAAAATTAAAATTAATAATACCTGTAATAAAAATATTCTGTCCAGCATAAAACTCTTGGATAGGAGTTTCTTGTCTGATTCTAAATCCATTACCACCAATAGTATCAGCAATCTCATTGTTGTTTGCTTCGTCTTCAATGATTTGTGGATACGCATTCTGCGACTGAAAAACAATTACGAGTATCAATTAGTTAATTATAGTTGTGTTTCTCTACGGAATGTTATAGACGAAATATCATTAAACTAATGTTATTTTAAAAACGCGGTTGACGATTGAACCGTTTTCCTCGTAAAGCATTAATTTTCTTTGGAATACATATTTGCTGATATGAGCCAACTATTATCAGAAAAGTAATAATTTCCAGCGTGTACTAAAACTAATGGTGGTCCATATGTTCATGTACAGAACAATTACAAAGAAAAAATAATGCTTTTGACCTGCATACTTTGAAGGTTTTATAATGACCAGATTACGTTTTAACAACGTTAATCATACGTTTCTGAAAGTGAACGTGTTTTCTGTTTGCAATGTTAATTATTTCCTTTCGCATGAAAATTGTGTATAACCCAATGCTGTATTATACTGAAGTTTTCATATAAGGAATCATATAAATTTTTTCTTCCATTAAAGTTCGAAAATTAGACTATAATTGAGATCGACGGAATGCCTTTTTTTGCAATAAAGAATGCATCATTGAAGGAAAATTGACTTTTCTTGAAGAAAGAAATTACATTATGATTTCATTCTTGCCATTAGTTACACATTCCCTTATTTTGTTTATTTAATTTCTTATTTTAAAGGATTTTAATATCGAAAATAATTTTTCTGCTGTTCAATTATGGGAAATAATATTCCGAAAAAGCTGTTAATTGATACAATATCCTACAATATCGAAATAAGCATTTTAGTGGAATGTGCAGAATTTTCTTTCATATTACAGACATTTTCTGTAAAATTTACTACACTTTTCTATCAAGTTGACATAGAAAATACTGAAATTTTAACAGAAAAGATATATTGTCTCTTTGTTTAATAAAAATCCTGAACATTCGTTGTCGTTCTTTTTGTGAAGGAGTTTATTTCCAATAATTGATATCCGGTTAAAAAATTCCAATATGAAATAGATGGTTTTTTCGAGAAACTTAATTTCTTTGGTTGAATTCTGAAAATAATAAGTCGATTTTCTCGCAAGGTCCGTCGTTTTTAGTTTTGAAAATTTAAAAAAAAAATTTTTAGCATATGTCAGAAAGACATCCTATACAAGTTTTACGAAATTCAAACCATTTTTTCGGCAAGCAGAGTTTTACGAGAAAAAAAAACAAATTTTGTTTGCAAACAATGGAAGAGATCGTATAGAAGGCTTATTTTAGAACTCTCTCAAACAACAAAAGGTTTACATTATTCGTTATTTTTTGAAAAAATTAAAAATTTGATATGAAACACATTACCTACGGGAACAAAAATGGTTTATCCTATATGAAATTTTCAAAAAATCGACAACATTTTCTTTAAATTGAGTTTTTAAAACAATTTTCTCTATATTATAAAAAAGGAAGGTAAGCCTTGTTAGATTCAAGAAAGAAAATATAAATATTTAAATCAGTTCATAAACTACACACTATTAGAATAATAAATGGCCATATTTTGCAAATTTACATTAAGTTCATTTATTACAAAATTTAAGTATACTTATAAAGAAAAACCCCTATCTTTCTATCCTAACTTTAGATAGTTTCGTAGCGGCTCGATAACATTTGAGAGCTTGTGCTTATCGAAAATTATGATCGGTTTGCGGACGAAAATTACTGTGAAATGTATCAGCTGTCAAATTTATCAGGCGATGGATCAATTTTATTTTTCTCCATATTCTCTTGAAATTTTATAAAATCGTTAAAAATTAATAAGGGCGCGTCTGTCTGGACTACATGAGATTAAGGTTTGTTTAAATAACACAATTTTATTAATTTTTTATTTGGAATTTAACTCAGAGTAGGCCTTCAGAGCCCTTCATGAACTATAATTAATAAAATTGTGTTATTAAAATAAAATAAAAGCTCAATTAGTTCAGAAGGACGTCCCCTTTTATATTTTTTAAATCATACTCCACAATTTAAGGACAAAATAATATTTTTTTTACGATAAAGCCGCCGAATATATTAACACGCAAAAATTAGTCACGTGATGGAAGTCACTAGCTGAGATTTCGCTGATTCAGGTTCCGAGAATAGAATTACAGAAACCTCGGGGTTTTTAAGTGTAACTGAAACCTTCGATTATTAAAACTTTTTTTTAATTCTCTTCGACAAAAAACAAAATCATGTTTATTAATCTAATGCAAATATTGCATAATTGAAAATTGTAATTATAAGTTTCTGTAGAAATTATCATATTAATATGCAGCAAAAACGATTCCTTCAGATCAACTCTGGGAACTTCTTTTATAACCTTAGATATACAACTTATTCAATTGGTTTGAGAAAATTATAAAGTTTAATAGAAAAAAAACCGGAAATTAGAAATCGTCGTGGTAATCGAGATCGTGATAGTATTATAATTATAATGTTGTATGGAATTGAGATGGTGGTTCAATGTCTTCAAGGAAGGTTGTTCAGAATCTGAAACGTATAATTGTGAGGTAAATAGATAACATATTTTTATGTCACAGTCTTGTTTATGAAGGAAGGAAATTGAAAGTTCGTTGAACTGGTATGATTCAGGATCAGCGGAATTTCATAGCACCAGATCTCGGTCTCTATGTCAAGGGCACTTCTCAACGTGGCTACCAGTCACTGCTCGTTCAATTGAATACAGTTATATATCTCCGTTACCAGCTGTCTAGTTCGATTATCTGATAATCATAGGTAACGGCATAACTTTTCTTATATCATTTACAGTTTCTTAAAATGATTAATTGCATTTTCATTTAGTTGCACAAGATACCAAATATTATAAATACTAATTAAAAATAATTTCATTTATAATTAAATTTCTTCATCCTTGATGAGACCATTTAAAAGCATTATTTTTTGCACTATAATCTTTACATTTATTGTTATTCCTTAACCATATTGCACAACTTTGAATAGAGAACAGATTCAACACTTTCACCGTTTAGCCTTATGTTAAACAAGGCAATTAGAATGACGCCTGTATTACGTAGTGGTTACTTCTCCATTACATCCAAATTTACAAACGATTCACACTAATCAATTTTTATATATCGAGAAAAGTAGCAGAATAACAATTCTCATTTTTGCATTGGTTGTGAAATGTAAGGAGTTCCTTAGACAATCGGAGAAACTGAACGTAATTGTTCAACGTACAATTGTCATAAATTTTTAGCTGATTTTTTACGACTGAAGGAGGCAAGAAAGTATGGTGAGATAGCTGATTTAATTGATTATTTTTTTAATTATTGCAAAATATTGTAACTTATGTTACACATATACTGAAGAAAGTAATGGGAAAGTGAAATTAAATGTTTTTTTCAATTAAAGATTTATACATCTGAATTGAACAATGGTGTATAGTGAAAGAAATTGATTCTAAGCTTATGCACGTGTTTGAACCCAGGTGTATCTGAATGAGCAGAGACTTTCTCATCACAAGGCACACGATATATCTTCAAGAACTTAAACATTTCTCTCGCGCGAAATCACTTTTCGTTACATCAGCAAAAGCAGCTCCCATGAGATATTTCCACCTTATGTAACTTTTTTGATCGGACGACTTGGTACATTCCGTAATTTCACGTCTTTCGAAAATGCTGATCGCACATACAATGGTGGCATTCTGGGTCAGAGCTCGTAAAAAGATTTTGAAACAAATCTGCCATTCGCTCGGCTAATACGAGGTACTATTATTCATAAAGATATGCCTATAAACAACGGAACATGTCCTTCTGTTTACCGTTTTTACCGTCGTAAAACATGTTACTGTACCAGTGCATGCGTTTCATTAAGAAAGTTGAGCTTAACTCTTCAAAAAAAAGTGTTTTACTCTGTTTAGTAATATATATTATAAATTAAAAAAAATACTAGAATCAGTAGTGTAATGTTTAAAATAATGTGAAATTAGGAGAAAGCCTTTTTGTTAATTGAGAGATAAGAATATGATTATGAAGATACATTTTTTTGAGATTTTAATATTGCATTTTTTACTAGTTTATCATATTCAAAAATCGTAATTAACTTTGTTAAAAGATGATGCAAGCATTAACTTATGAATTTATTTTCTGCATTTTCTTTTCATTTTACAATCTGAGCTTGGGAAGCTTTTGTGCAGCCTCATCGGCGAATCTTTTCAATTGTTTCAGCCGTCAAGTATTAGCCTGCTGAGGCTGCTCTTTTTGAATGAATGCATCTTTTATGCAACGTGAAATAATCGGACAAGTTCGGCCAGATTTCCCCATGGCTCTACAGCCATTTCAAATATATTCAAATAATCTCTTTTCTGCGACAAACAACAAAAGAACTTTTCAAGTTTACAATATGATAGAACATTTTAAATTACGAACTGTCTGTTATTACGGACTTTTCCTTAAAACTAACCGGTTGGAAAGGTGCTTTATTGTTAACGTTACATATAATTCCATAATATTAGTAATATGCTAAACACAATATTTTAAGGTTTCTTAAATCAAAATCAGCAACAAATTTAAATAAATTAATATAACAATTACAGTAAATGGGAAAAAAATTAATATTTTTGTACACAGAGTCCGATGAAAGTGCTCAGGTTTACTTTTCGGTGAAAGTTTCATTAACATCCCAAGTTTACTTTTCCTCAAAATTAATTAACAAAAAGTCTTAAAGTACGTGCATAAAATTTCTTTTCGTTATACGCTCTAAGTTTTGCAAAAACATAAATGAATTACATTTTGTGTACATACTTCTCGCGGAATGTCAATTTCTTCTAGCATCTTGTTTTGTATGAGGAACGTTTCCGGTATCGATCCAAGGACTCCGACAGCGAATTTGATGATTTTGCGACAATCAAGCCGCTTTTTTATTGACACGCTATTTTTTTTAATTTAATACTGGGCAGTGTTGAAACTATGAAATTTTAATTTAAAAACCTGAAATCGCGTATTCTTCCTGGCTGCATTAGAGAAACTTGGAAACGTTTTTTTAAAAAACACAAATATCCGGAAACTGGTTGATTACTGTAGCGAAAGTTAAAGAACTCGAGACTGCCCTTCCGTTGGACGTTGACTCGACACGAGATTGGAGAATACTGAACAAGTGCTTCCTCGGCAAGTGGATCTGGCCCGTACGTCCCCGATCGGTACCTCTTAACAACTTTTTCACCACCTTAACACAAATGTCTAACCTTAACAAGGATGGTTACTAATGGTTACTAAAAATACATATATTTATTGAAGAAGGCTATGTCATTATGACCCCGGACGTCAGAGTGCGCATTATCAAAAAATAGGTAAATGCACACAAAAGAAAGAATTGTTCTTGAGCTCATTAGCAAATCGAAAAGCTTTCTTGTTAAAAATTTATATTTTTTGGTGAAAAATTCAACTGCTTGGTAGAAAATTCGTCTATTTGGATTTAAAAGTCATTTGTATTCTTGAAAATCCGTTTTTTGGGAAGAAGATTCTTTTGATTTTTGTAGCAAACCTAACTATTTGACTTAAAATTAACTTTTTCATCGCAAATTTATATTTTTCTGCAAAAATTCAACTGTTTTCTAGAGAATTCGCTTTTTTGACTTTTTGGTCTTCTTTGTTCAAACATCATTGTTTTAACATTCAAAATTTTAGGTAAAAATTAAACAAGTTTGCTAGGAATTCAATTCGTTTTAGTTAAATTATATCTCTTTTGTTGAAAATTTAAATGCTTTGTTGAACATTTATCTTTTTGGAGAGAGATACAACTATAGTAGGTTTAAAATGCAACTATTTAAATTTGTTCATTTTGCTTGAAAGTTTAACTGTTTCGTTTCAAGTACAACTGCTTGGATGATAATTAATTTTTCTAATTCAAGTATTTGGTTGAAAATTTATCTTTTTAGGACAACAATTGAACTATGTGATTACAAATTCAACTATTTTGTTAAAAAGTCTTATTTTCCATTCGAAAATACAACAACTTTATTGAAAAGTTGTCCTGAAGATTCGACTATTTGGTAAAAAATGAAACTGTGGTTGAAATTATTTCTCTTCTGTTTAAAAATTTGACCACCTGGTTAAAAATTCGTCTTTGCAGTTCGAACTTATATATTTGTTGTTAGAAAAGTTCTTGATTCAAAATTTTTGTGCTTTGAAGATTCGACTATTTGGTTAAAATTGCAATTATTTGGTCTAAAATTAATTTTGTTTGTTTGTTGGAAATTCAGATATTTAGATGAAAAATCATCTCTCTTGGTTGAAAATTCATCTTTTCGGGTTCAAAATTCAACTGTTTTCTAAAACATTCGACGATTTAGCTTGATATTTCCTGATATTTGAGATGCTTTCAGACCATGAAAGTCAATTGAGAACTTTCTAAAAAAAGGACTTGTGGAAATGATTTCGAATATTTGAAAAAAAGTTTAATTTTAATAAGTATTTGAAAATCTTGGAAATACTTTGAAATTGTTGAATTTTTTAAAGATATATTGGACAAGCATTCAAATATCAAAAAATTCCATCAGAATTTTATTAATTGCGAAAAGCTTCTAAAAACTTTAATTGTAAAATCCTTGAGAAAAAAACGCAGAAGAACCTGGAAAGATTAAGTAACCAAATGTTTTATCGTAATTTAATTCATGATAACCCATCCTCTGCATCGTCTAAGCTATGCTCATTTCCCACTAAATCTAATATTTTAATACCTGCTAACAGTGTGCTATTCAAATTCTTTAACTCGGTCCAAAGATTATTCAGGATGTACTTAACGATATAATTGTGGAGATAATAGAGATAGGACACAGTTGCGCAAATCGCACTGTCTCTAATGCTTGGTTCGAAAAAAGTTCTTTAATCCTCTCGTGTTGTCCCGAAGATCTTATATCTGTCTGAAAAATTAAGAGTTTTTGAAATGTGCCTGAGAACCGATAGTAAATGGTATAATAAATAACATGTATAACAAATGGGCAGAAAACTGTAGAATATTCAGAGGTAATGTTTTCAGTTTGAACCCAGGACTGTCAATTGAATGGAAATTTCAAAACAGTGGCGTATATATTTTTATTACAGCGACATCATGAGTGCGATTTTAGGTACTGTGAACGATACGTAAAATAGCATTTTAGCATAGGCTATAAAATTTTTACTTATGGTATTTAGGGTATTTATGTAGGGTACTTAGGGTACTTACGATATTTTAGTATCGACTTCTTACCCCACGCATATTGCCGGACTCCTTTTCTGGGCCTCCTCGGGTTTTTAGATTAGAACTCCATGCAACCTATTTGCACTTATGATTGACTGCACTGGTGTTATAAAAATAGTGTGTAATTTGTTAAAAATAAGTTAATGAGTGAAAATACTTTCCCAAGGATTCCAAAGACTCGGATATTCTACACCATAAGATTTTGATCTAAACATATGTAAAAGTATTATTTAATTACAACATATTACATAATATTTAAAAAAAATTAATATCAAAGTTAATATTTAAAACATGTTTGAGTATTTGAAAACATTTTGAAGCAAAGAGGAATTTTCAAGAATAACTATTTTTTCACTTTGATCGTTAAATTCAAAAACCCAATCCTTTTTTAAAAATCGGGCACGATAAGGTTATCCTAAATTTATCAGAGAACCTATGTTAAATAAGCTTAAAAATCGGTAAAAAATTGTAGCCACTACCTTAATTTTTCTACGAAAATCCAATTTGTCCCTCTGTGTGCCGCAGAGACGAGACCGATAAAATGTGAGAATATAAAAAAAAGTGAACAAATAAAAAATAGCATTATTACAAATTTTGAATGTTTTGATTGATTCAAAAAATATACCTTTCTATGATGGCCAAATATATGATTTTCAAGATTCGAAAAAATCACGGATTATTCTGATAGGAAATCACAACTTTTCCACATGCACCAAAAACGAATTTCATAGAATAATCGATTTCACTCAGCTCTATTCAGTGAAAAAATAAGATATTCTGGTTGAATAATAATAAATTCCTTGATTTATAAATTATAAAATTTTGAAATTGCATTTCTTTAAAATATTACTACCGATTATTAAACATTACAAAAATTAGACTTTCAAACTGAAACCGAAGCAAAAATCAAATCTATGCAAAAAGGAATCATAAAACAGCCGAGATCTAAGGTGCTGAAAAGTAAGCTTTTGTAAATTAAAAAATGTTTGAAGTGAACACTAATTTTTTGTAAACGAAAAAAGAGTTTGTGATTTCCGCATGTTACGATTATCTTCCTGAAACCTCATATGATGAAGTTGTGAGGTTCTTCACTTGGGGTGATTGATAGAGAGATTGATCAATCTAAAAATCTATACCTCATTAATTTATGTGTGTAATAATAATGATAGGAATATGGCGACCTTACCGCTCGAGAGCTCCGGCTCTTAAAGTCAGCCACGTTGCATTGGGCCAACTACCCAATGCAATACATTATGCTGTTACGACACCAGTATCGCGCAGTGCCATCCATAATAGGCTTCTCTCGAATAGAGACCATGGTTCAGTTGGGAGTGCAAAAACATCGTTTTAGATGGTCGGACCAACGCAGGTGAGACATCCTTACATATTGGCAAGGAAGTTCACAGGCGCGAAGAGGATACATGCAGAGGTTACATACATTATTAGAATCATTATTATCAGAATGCAGAAATAACAAGAACAACATCCACGAGCGACCATATCACCATTTCCAGCAGACCATCTTTGCAGATAGCCGATAATGCCAAACTGAGAACTAGGAGATCAAAAATCCTCCAAAATTTCTTTCACAGGGTAGACAAATTAGCTCAAGCTTATACTACTCTCCCTGATTCGCTTCCTGAATATGATGATTTCTGGAACCTGAACTGCTGATTTGCAACAGTTGAGGTACTAGCTCGAAACTTATGGAAAGCCCAAGAGCGCGTTGAACGGCGAGTGAAGTGGATTCAGGAAAATTCCACCTTATCTACTCATCCTTCTCGTCTGTTCAACAGAACATCATATGCCGTTGAAAATCCGCTTAGTCAAGAAAATATTCAAGTTTTCTGGGAACAAGTATTTGGAGTTATCTCACTCTTTCGTAACTTTTTCCAGAGGGAACTATTGCAATGTCCAGAGGAGGAGTGTCCACTAATTACTGCTGAAGATGTGGAGAAAGTTATCGCTAGAACTAAGAACTTTTCAGCGTCAGGGCCAGATAAGATCAACAACTTTTGGTGGAAGAAGTTCACTTCTTCGCACCGAAATCTAGCTTACATAATTACTACTTTCTTAAATGGAGAATAACCCATCCATCAGTTGTTAGTGGAAGGACGAACGGCACTAATCCCTAAGACCGGTGATTTGTCAAGTCCAAAGAACTGGACTTATAATAACAATATAATATATAATATATATAATATATAATAATAAATAATAATATATATATAATATGGACTTATAAGTCCATACCTTGCTTAAACACCAACCACAAGCTATTCACTGGCATTCTCAAAGAGAGGATACTAACATCTATCGAGCCGGTATATAGTGCAATAGTTGAAAAACTTGGATGCAGTATAGGGCTGGCAGGTTGCAGGGAGAATTTGTTAATAGACATTGATTTAAACATACGATCGTAGTACGTGTACTTCAATCATAAAAAGTGTGAAATACACTTACTGAAATATTGTAAATACTACTTATTCCTGTTGTGGTACAGAACTGTAATAGGGGGCATTATTCCTGAACTGCCCCAACTTTAAAAGTTATGTCTTCCGATTGTCTTCAAATTTTCAGTTTTTTTGCCTATATGATAGTAGTATACCCACCAATTTATAGACTTTCCGTACCTTCCCTCCTCGAACTACATGGGGTAAAATTGGTATCCCCGGAGAAAACGAGAATTTTTAAATGTTCATAACTTCCTTTCTACAAATGCGAATATAATTTACTATGAATGATTTCTGAAGGGTTTTTCATGTTATTGCATTCTGTGAAATCTATTGTTTTTAATTTCTATAAACAAATTACCATGTAAAAGGTTTATTCAACATTTTCTACTCTTCTCACAGTTTTTATTTTTTGTAAAGTAGTTTTAAACGAAAGCTTTTGGGACTAAAAAAAGTTATGTAGTTATGCGAAGATATCCGAGCGAAATTCTTCCTCGCGCACTCGGAAAGGTTGGCCAGTCTTACCGGGGACTTCGTTCTGAGCATGATTCTCCAGCGAAACTGCACGAAATTTATCATAATTTATTTAGTTCCCCTTTTTTCGCGCATTGTTTGATTCTCTGAACTTGAGGCTTTTTGACTGTCTTCGGAAACAGATCATGTTCTGTTGCGAATAAAGTTTTTTTCAGTTGCAATTCTCCGTTCTCATTTGGAATAAATGCGTAGTATTTTAGAGTGCCGGGAATTGTAATTGCTTCAGTGAATCCAGTTTCTAGTTTTTTGGCCATCTCTATGTGATTTTATTTCGAACTGAAAGAATTACTGTTTCCTTTAAATGATTCTTAGCCCATTCGAATAACTCCATCGCAGTTCGGATTGGATTCTGTGCTGAGCGCTGCAAGCTAGTTTTTGCCGCAAGTCTTTTCAAATTTCGACCAATCTCGTCACCTGGACCTTTTCCATGTGCAGTTGCCTGGAAATGTGTTTCTGCAGAAACTCCAAAATCTTTTTTTGTGATTTAAAATATTTATAAAGGCATATTAATTTTTAAATGCTGTACAGCTTCGTCTGTAGCATAATAAATTTTGTTAACAACGCTGAATTTCTACTTGAGGTACTCGTTGATGAGCTTTTGAAATGTGTACACAGCTATAGTGTCATGACCTAAATAATCTGAGATGAGTGCCATGCTAAAATGCTTTAATTCGTTTCCATCTGTGTAATAAATAACTACTGTAAATGTAGTTGCTTAATTATTATTCCAATGGAAAGATCGTGCAGCATTTTGAATGATAAAAGCATAATTTTCAGAAAAGTCAAGCAAAATTAAGTACCTTTCTTCTTTCAGTATAACTTTAAGGCGCTTCAGAAACAAACCTTGTTGTTTTGCAGAAAATGCGTGAGGCTTTAGGTTTATAAGTGTAGTGCAGAGTGTTTCTGTGAAAGAATCAGCGTCTTCAAATGCGACGTGACTGATGATATACCTGTACAGAGACAGCCCCGTGAAGACTATTAAATACTCCAATTCTAACACAAAATGCCTTCGACATATTGGGCTGTACTCATCTTAAACCTAAGTCAACAATTTTATTAGAATAATATATAAACTGTATATAACATTTCCACCTGAAACGGATAAAAAAAAGAAATATCTTTAAAAGTTGTTATATATCTGTGTTATGTTTCCCTCTTCCTCATGAGAGTTATTATTGCGCACCTAAAAAGAGACTCCCTCCCATTTTTAAAATCCGAATCCTCATGAAACGTCCGTACGTGTGAGCATGTGTGGCGTGCGCGCGCCGTCTCAACCAAGCGTCTAGCGCTCAAAGAGCTTATACAGATAGAGTAGGCATGCTATTGGCGCGCGGCAAGTGGGAGCGTCAGCGGTTAGAAAGAGAAAGACGATTGCGTTGGGTTGCTGTCTTTGTCTACTGGAGCATGCG
>JAAAKG020132448.1:0-14502 GCA_010014905.2 Druon quercuslanigerum
ATGAAAATCCAACTCTAACCAAAAATGTCTTCGACATGTTGGACTGTAACCATCTTAAGCCTGTGACAACATTTTTACATTTTATAATGAACGCTTCATTTTTAATATAAAATTGTATACTTAAAAAAATCAAATGTACCAATGTTTTTTACAATTCTAAAAATTGTATAATATTTTGTTTGCTATCAACTTTATTTTTTCTACGACAAATAACTCAAAATAAATATTTTCTTTTAGATATAAAAATTATATTAATAATCAGAATCAGAGAAGAAGGATATCACGCTTGAAAACTTATGTGCACATACAATATAACCCTGCTAACGTAAAATTATATAATATTTTAATCTGAATCATATTTATTGTTACAAAATCATCTGAATCTCTCGATTTGAAATAATTTTAATAATACACTACATTAGGGTCGGTCAAAAGAACAATTTTTAAAATACGATAATGGAGCCTGCAGTGAGCCATAGCTTTAACTTTATACACTAGTAATTGATTATTTAAGTATACTTGGCGTCCGCTATTGAGCTTTAAATGAGGGCGAACCTGGAGACTGCTAGATTCTGTTATCCTATTTTTTTCGTTGGTTTTACAAATTTCTATATATTTATCATCATGCTCGATCTTTTGATCGATTATATTCCCCAGGTCAAAAGAAGTGTGCGCTGGGCAAAGTAATCTCTTATAAAATGCAGCCTGGATTATGCCTATGTCTGCCAGGTGGCTCAATCCCCATATTTCTATACCATACAAAAAAAAAATACTTGTTACCAGCAAACGGAAAAGTTTTTCCATAACCTCCGATGATTCTGATCGAGCGCTTCAGAGAATTTTCATAACTAAATTCACTGCGTATTGAACCGATTGTTTAATACTTTTGAGGGACTCTAAAAATAAGCCCGAGCTGGAAAGTAGAATACCGAGGTAGCGGAAGACTGTTTCAATTTCTATGTGGTGCATAAGATGTCGTGCCTGGAATAGTGCAAAGAATATCGGGCTTAATATCTCTCCCTGAAGGACTCCTTCTGTGATATCAGCTACTTTGGTCAAGACCTGGAGAGTGCGAACTGAAAGAGATGCACAATCATAGAAACTTTTACAGATTTTTATTAAACTTTCCACTAATCCCGATTCGCATCAGTTTCTTCCATAGAAGGCTGTGTTTGACAAAAGGGAAGGAATTGACAACATCTATGAACGTAACGTAAACCTTTATTTTGGGTCGACTCAAATGCATTTGGGATATTGCATTCAGGATAAAAATATTATTAATGCATCCCCTTTCTTTTCGAAAACCTGATAGAAATTATGGGAGTATACCGGTTGCGTTAACCCATCTAGTCAGTTTGTACTTTTAATATTTGAGTAAATGTCTTGGCCATACAATTTACCAATGAAATGCATCTGCAGTTGGATGGATATCTTGCATCACCTTTCTTATGTATCATAGTTGCGTGTGACTCCAGCTACGCCCGAGGAACCTCCCGCTCCTCAATTATTTCATTAAATCAATTGGTGAGGTACTTTAACTAATTACTTTGAAGATTTTATATAAATTCGTACTTTAAGCCATCTAGCCCTAGGGCTTTGCCTGATTTGCATTGTTTAAGGTGGTGGTCAATTCCTCGCCCGTGATCGGGTTATGCCAAAAGGCCTTGGAGTCACCACAGATACTGATTGTTTTAGAAATGTATTTTTTATAATAGTTTTCTTTCCGACTAAATGCTTTCACTAGATTTTTTAGCCACCTTATATTCTTTTGCATCTGCTCCACTAAAATTTGAGTCATTACACTTTCTGAGCCAACTACTCGCCTCCCTTTTAGCCTCTGCACATTTTTTGTCATACCATGGTTTTGAAAAGTAATTCTTTATCGAAAGTGCCATTGATCCCCCCCCCCTTTTCCATGTCGGCCTCTTGAGCAACTCTCTTTATTGTGACAGTGAAACTCGTGTTTGTGTCATCTACAGATATATTAAAATCTTCTGTTGGATCATTGTGACTCATTATGTGAACAAATGTATCTTTGACTCTCTCCTCCCATCGCAGAGATTCAAGAAAAACGGATTTCTCTTTTTTTTTATTAATGCTGCCTCTGGTAATAGATTTGACTCCAAAATCAGGGACCTGTGATCAGACTCATGTCAGCAGTCTCCCATTTAGAACTGTTGAATTACATTGTTCCAGACATTCAATTAATCTCCGCGTCTAGAGTTAACTTCGTTATCGAGCGATTTTCTCATGTTTGCCATGTCATGGGAGAAACTGCTGTAATTTTGACATCTTATATTTTCCGCTTTTGCGTTAAAATCGCCACCGATGAAAATTGGAAGTTGGAGGAATCTATCACTAACTCGATCAATTAGTTCAATTAGGTTTTCTAGAAATTTTGCTATCCCTGATTGCGGATTTGAATAAACGGCAGCTAGTACAAATTGAGTATTCAAAGCAGTTACTTTAACCATCGGAATCTCTGGAGAACACTCGAATAGTTCATGTTTCTAAGAGCCCCTTTTGTTAAACGCGATGACTGGACCCTCCCTTGCACGACCCTTTATTTTATCTTTAATTGCATACGAAAAAAATAGATTATATTCCGCAAACCAAAGAGAACTAATATTATTCGCTATTAAACATGTTTCTGAAAAACATTAAATATCGTAGATTTTTACGTACTCCAGGATGTCCGCTACGTTCTTGAATCCGAAGACATTTCAAAAGACCAACCTTATTCGAAGGTCGTCATCGGCAGAATCATTACTGCCAGTACTTGTCGTCTGTTTACATCTCGTATAGGTATCAATGTGTGTGAAGGTAGAAATCTGCTATTCCGGGGTGTAGGCTGATTGTAGTCCGTCGTTCAGTCATTTTAGCTTTGACTGTTGCTTGGTTCAGGTTGACCTCGGCGTGTTTTCCAAATAGTCATTCAACGAGCGATTCAACCGATTCGGTGCTTGTAGCTTGATTGTAATTTTCGGGTTTGCAAAGTTTTCCACAGCCTGGCGTGTGGGTGTATGTGTTTCTTTTGGGCTGTCCCCCCTCAGGATTTCTTGTATTTCTTTCTCTGATAATTGTTGATTTTCCATGTAGAAGCTCGTGCCCTTTATAACCGCAACCTCCCCTCGACGTTTAAGTATACATCTTGCTCTCAAGAGGGGTTTTATAGCATCTCTTTCCTTTGGTTTGGTGTCATTAAAAATTGCAAGACCAAGTGCTTTTAATTGAGTTGTTGTATCGGAAAAGGACTATTTCAATCGTGAAGCGATGATTTTAATTAAAATAGGCCTGTTTTTGCCCTGGACGAACTTGCCAATAACACATACCTTTTGATTCACAATTCTGCTTTGTTAGTAATTTCCATGAACTTCTCTATTGTATTTCTCTCCTTCTCATTGGTGTCGAGAACCTTGTATCAACTAGAATGCTTGCTCTCTGTTTTAAACAGCTAATGTTACTTTAATATTCCTGATATCTTGTCAGACCCTCTCGTTGGTTTCCTTCATCCCTTTGATGCCAGCCCTAATTTCGAGGAGAATCGAATCCATGGAAGTTGACATGGTGTCCAAAGACAAAATTAAACGAAATTCACTTTAGCACTTCACAGTCACCAATAGATTTTACAGATTTTGAGAGGCGCGAAATTAAGGAGGTTACAATCAGAACCTGGTTGAGGTCAAGAATTAGGCAAGTAATCAAAGGCACGTCTGATCATCATGACAATCGGCACGAGAATCAATAAATTTATAGAATAAAAATTTATACGGTGCATTGGTTTTAAATATACGTATTTTCATTGTCTTGTTTTTATACATAAATAAAAAAGAATGCGCATCCTATAAAAAAAAAACAATTTTGCCAATATACATTCTATTGCCGCTTGTGTTGTTTTTCCATAAATTTAGTTTTTTATTTTCAATGTTATTTTGTACGATTAGAACCAAAAATAATAATCCTGATGGAAACTGCTTATAAAAAGATTTTTAGTTATAATCCAGCCGAAGAATGTTATTAAATAAAATGTTAGCAGAGCATCTATCGTTTTACCAAAAAGTTAATTTTTTTAAAATGTATTTTTATAATAAAAGTCAACAATAAGTTTTTAGATCATTTTTGGTTGAAAAAAACTGGCTTCAAAATTTTTTATTATTCACTTTTCAATAGGATCTGTAATTTTTGTTTCACTTCAACAACATTCGAAATGGGTAAAATAAATTTTTGGACAAAGGACACAATCTGCAAAAGAAATAAATAGAGGAAAGTTGCTTAAGCAACAAAGACTGAAAACCCATCCTAATTTTTCAATTATAACTTATTGATGAAACGCGTAGTTTTTGCTTTAATCCTAAAAAGTAACCTTCGAAATAAACAAAATTAAATTTTGCGGAAAACGACACAAGGAACGAAAAAAAATGAATATACAAAAGTTTTTTACCAAAAAACTATCTACTAATAAAATATTCGATTTTTGGTAAAACGGTAAAAGAGACGAAAAAAATAAAAAGACAAAAATTGTTTAAATAAAGAATATCTACAACTTTGTTAAAAATTCTTAGCATAAAAATATATTAAAAATAAATTTAAATCAATAAAAAGAACATCTTATTTAACAAAACTTTTCGTCTAAATATTATCTACTTTGTTTAGAACCACCTTAGGCTAGGATGCGTATTTTTAGTTTGAATTGTAAAAAATCACTTTAAAAATAAACAAATTAAATTCATGAAAAAACAACACAAGCTGCAATAAAATGATTATTAACAATGAAACTAACTTTTAACAACAAAATACTGAACTTAAAAAAATAGTTACATTTTCAAACACAGTGGTGAATCTTTTAAATAAAATTGTAAATATGTAATTGGAATAGTTAAATTTTTAACGAGAAATTTTAACTTTTCACCCAAATGATGAATCTTTAACCAGACTAATTGATTTTTTTGCCGAAAAGATCAATTTCTACCCAAAAAGACGATTTTCCATCTAAGAAGGATGATTTTTTAACCGAAATTTAATTAAAAAATAAAAGTTCAATAAAAAATATGAATTTTTTAAATAAAATTAAGGAGTACACAACTGTCATAACTTTCATCAACTTTCAACCAAATAATTTTATTTTCAACCTCAAAGATGAATTTTAAACAAAAAGGACGAATATCTGAATGGAATGCTTGATTTTTGTAAATAAAATAAGAATTTTTATACAGGAAGATAAACTTTCAAAGAAAATGAAAAATATCTACACAAAAATCAATTTTTTCACAAAATACGTAAATTTTGAACGAAACAGTCAAATTCGCAATAAAAAAAGACCAGTGTGCATACAATTTGTTTAACTTTGAACTAGTATTGATCAATTTTAAACTAAAAATGTAACAATTAAAGGTTCAGTTAAAAAATTAATTTTCAACCTAAATTATGAATTTTTAACTAAAATGATGAATCTTGAACTGGTAAAGTTGAAGGTTATGCCAAAAAGCTGAATTTTCTACAAAAAAAGAAATTTCTCAAAAAGCGAAAATAATTTTTAAATTAAAGCGATGAATCTTCAACCAAAAAATTATTTTTGTGAAAAGATAGTTGAATTTTTAACTAAAAACAGATAAATTCGTTACGAACAATGTGAAAAATTTATATTATAATTCATAAATATTTTTTCTGTGAAATAATTAAGAAATAATGTTGTGTATTTACAAGATCAAAATCGATTTTATGTTCATTTTCATTTTGTAATTGTCATTTGGTTTGATGCTATCAGAATGATCCTTCTTTGAAGCTCCCGCCTGATTGAGTTAATAAATAGCCTTCAACTTCTTCCTAGCAGCTTTTGATAATGTAATCCGTCGTAGGTTTTCCCTTTATTTTAAATCCAAGTATTCGTATTACCAGGGTTACTTCCAGGTCGTATTCGATTTATAGATACCGAGCATGTTCTAAGGCTCCTTCGGTAATTTCAATCTTCATAGTAGCTAAAGTAATAAAAGAGACGTGCCTGCAGAGCCGCTTATCCATGGGTAATACTGATTACTCTTGGCTTGCTTCTGCTTTCCGCTAGGGGCCGAATACACCTTCGTATCCCTAGGTGCCAAAGTGTCCCTCGCACGTTCATTTTACACCTACAAATTATGGGTGTGGCTACATTGAGTGAAACACTTTATGAATATTTATTTTTTGGCAGACCATCTCACGAACGGAAATCTGTTTTTTAGTCGCTATGCGAACCGGTGGCGAATGGTAATGATAACAGGGGACGAAGAGGAAGAATACACATACCTAAGTATACAAATATACAAGGGTGGGAGGACACAGTAAGATTCGCAGTAGAAGGGAGGGTAGATTCAGATCATCAGTCATTAGGGTTGTGTATAAGGGCGGAGAGCGACGGATGACAAGGTGAGGAGAGACGAGCTAGACGAGGGATGATTTAAATTTATATGTAAGAATAAAGAAAAGGAGAAGGCTCTGGAAAAGATAATGGTGTAAGATAATAAATATATTTCGAACGTGTCGAGTGGGGATAGGCCGGATATAGCCGGAGTGGTAGGAGGAGTTAGGGTAGGAGAAGTTAGTATAATGATCAATTGCGTAAGCAGATGATATAGTGCTGCAAGCGAAAACCGTGGAGGCCTTAAAGCGAGTTCAGGAAAGGGGGTGTAAGGGATAAGGGGGTATGCTAAAGTGAAAGAAAAAGGATGTGCAGGGAATTAGAGTTTTTGTACCCAAGCTCTCTGTTTTTCAGGAATAGAGGAGCAGATGGTCATATAAAAGAGATAATTAAAAGGGCAAATTTATGGATTCTAAAGGTTAGTCGATCGTATAAATATGAAGAGTAATTTCTGGAAGAGGGGGGAAGTGAGCTGGTTAGGAAATGTAAGTGGGAGAAGGAGATCAGAAGAGGGGGCATGGAGATGGAGGTTGAAAGGGAGAGGTATTTTAGGAAGAATGGACTGCAGGTGGATTAATTGAGGAGGAAGTACGAGGTAAGAAGGAAAGTTATATGGTATGGTTAACAAAAATGGCCTTGGGAAAGAGAAGGCAGTAGGGGAAGAAAGAATTGTCAAGATTCAACAGGAAATGACGCTTGGATTACGTCAATGGAGAGAGCGCAATATTTGTGTGATAAAAGAGAGAAAATAAGTCAGGAGCTTTCAGCAAGGATGAGATGTGGGGGCATGGAGGATTTTAATAGGTTCTGACTTTCTAGGGTGAATAGGACGTGTGATTTTTTGCGAAAAGGGAATACAAGTGTGGAACACTAAGTAGAGCAGCTAAGTATAAATAAACTCTTTTATAGTGTATAGGATCAAACTTGTGTTTCCTTTTCGCACATCAGGACGGTTTTATTGCCACCTTAGTACCCTGCTGAACGCTCCGAGGGAGATGCAGACAATTCTCCAAAACGAGATTTGCCCAATTATCTTGAACTACGATTTTCTGACAGCAGTTTCGGTTGCACACTCGAGGCCTCGCAGCTATCTTAGAAACTACGGTAAACGAATTAAATTCGTGATCGAATTTTAGGCAACGACCAAGTACAACATAACTGCCAAAAAAAAGAAAACGGAGCAAAGGAACAAAGACCTTAAAAAGAAGTTGCAACGACTCTAACCAAAATATTAGATTAAATTTGTTGTCCTTCTGATGGAGGTGCGAAATTATTACTGGTTCGTTACCTTAAAGCCATACCCGCCTGCCAAAATATACCAAGGCACTTTCGAGATATATGCAGAAAGCTGTCATAAGTGGGACCCTTTGTGTCAACAATAAAATAAAACTATTTATGAAGTTACAGTGCCCTCGCGTTTGGAACTAATTACTAGCCGCAAGTTGACATCGTTCGGTGCAAAGCTACATCTAAGGCTCACTTTTCAGGACGCATTACATGCTCATTACATGGAAGTGAGTTCCGCTAGCGCTTCCACAATGGAATTTGAATACTTTTTTGATGCCATAATTTTGGGCTTTTTTGAGCTCTTTTAGACGACGATGCCAATTTTTGTGCTTTTTTAGTTTTCTCTAAAACCCGACTTTTGGGTGGAGGTCCGGGCCACCAGCACCTTCACTGCAGAACATTGAGGGAATTGAAAAAATCAACCGTGTGAGAATTTTGGGCTCTTTTGGGCTCTGAAAAACTGCAAAAAAGAATTTTGAAAAAAACCCCATATCTTTTAAAAACTACCTTTAAAATAATTAAAATTTAGACGTAATCAACACGCAAAGCTTTCCAAGTCTCTAGTAGGTATATTCACCCTCACAGTTATATTCCACATCCCCGCGGAACCATATCTATCAAATTTAACGAATCCAGACAGTTGTGAAAATTCTAGTGGAACGCACCTACCATATAGTGATTTTATATAAAGTTGTATAGCCTTTATTTCTCGAAAGACTTTATTTTTAGCACAACGAATACCTTAACACAAATAATCTCTTTCAGATATAATACTGATATTAATAATTAGGTTCAGACGACATGGTTATCATTCTCAGAATCTGATGTAAATATACAATACAATTTTTCTCAAATCATAAACTCAAGTATAGAGGGAATTTGTTAAAATCTGAATTGAAATCTACAAAAATATCAAAATTACAAAAATAAGAATTTTTTCATATATATTTTGTTAACGCACAAAACGAGGTTGTGTATCGATTAAATATCAATCAGTTCTACTTTTTTAGGGTTCTAAAATGCCGCGTTTTCAAATATAAATGCGTTTTCTCAAAAAGGCTCTTCGATGTTCCAGCTTTAAATATGCCCCGCCGACTAATTTTTCAACCTAAAGGTTTCGTATTAGGATTAAAATTCAATATATAAATTTATGGTGTAAGAATTAGCATTCCCTTAATCGTAAAAAATGACATGAATTGTGAAATCAGTTTTAATTAATACATATGTAATCAAATTTTTTTCTTGAAACTGAATCTTATCAAATGTAAATACCTCAGAGCTGTAAGCTTGATGCCTATAGTTTAATATAGAGCGCATTAGCGAGGTTAAATTCGGCCGCAAATACTTAATTGCCACATGTCTCGTTTTCACCACCACGAACCTCTACTCAGCTGTAAGAGTGAGACGGAATTGTTCCGTGCTGAGTGGCTGAGTGAGGCGGCGTAGTGTTGGCAACGAGACATCTTGCAAATAAGTATTTGGGACCAAATTTCATCTCACTAAAAACCCCTCATCTATGAGATAACGACTAAAGCAAAGATTATATAAGCTGACGAATCACAAGAACCTCCTTTAGTTATATCGTTAATCAGAATTCTTTATTAATATCAGTAAATTAATCAGTCTTTCTTCAGATTAGAAAAGATGAGGAATGTCTATATTTTGGTCTTATCCTTGGCTGTTAACCTCATTTCTATTGGTGAATATTATATTTAGAATTTTTAGAATTTTTTTTTTTTGATGATTTATTCAAATCACAACTTTTGGTCTATTTAACCTGCATGTGGCTAATTTATAATTAATATTGAGCGCTTTCAGTTGAATTTTATATAAAAATTTGATATTAAAGTAATAATATCAGAATGTAATTGAAAAGTGTGAATTTGTTTCCAAGTGAGAAGGATCCTAGGTAGAACGTGAGATATAAGAATTTGATCGTATAATTAATATTGTTAGAAATAAGGATGCTATGCTTTGTTGGTTTGTGACTAAAGATCAAGATTTTTAACAAAAATTATGAATCATTACGTGCAATAATTAAATTTCCATCCAATTTCGGAATCAAATTGACCAACTTGCATTTACTTTGTAAGTATATATGCGCATATCGCTGAATAGGGGATATCTTTGAAATCCTCTGGTTTGCAGAAGTGATTACCAAAATGCTTGACTCTGAGGCTCATTATTACATCACAATTACATAACATGTGATGTGCTGCCATCAGGAGCCATCTTTTGATGGCATGCCTATCCGAAGCATACGAGATCCCGCAGTATGTCTTAGGTCTATTGAGGATCCTCGTAGTCCCATTTCTTGCAAGCACATCGGCTCTTTCGGTACCCTCAATGTTCTCATGTCCAGGAACCCAGATCAATTTAACCTAGTTTTTACCAGACACTTCAAGAAGTTCTTGAAGGCAGCTCCAGACTATTCTGGATGTAAACTGCTCTGATTGAAGGGCCCTCAGCGCAGCCTGACTGTCAGAGCATATGCAAACGTGGTGATTTATATAACCCCGCCTGCGAATATCCTCATGAAAAGCCTTTATTGCTACGATGTAGACTTGGAATTTAGTAGCGAACTTACTCAGTGCGATTGTTATCTCAGTACTGGGTTTAATGCCATATATTCCAGCTTCGAATCCTAAAGGATCAATTGACCCGTCTGTGTACCAAACGAGTCCTCCTTTAGTGAATAAGTTTTTCCTCCTTCACTCATCATGTTAATCTTCAGAATTAAAAAACATGTTGCAAACAGTTAGAAACTTTCTTGACAACTACATTGACAATTACAACCAAATTTAAAACTCATGATGTACCAAAATACGATTGTACACTTAAAGAAATGTCATCCTCTATTTCTTGTTGCAGAATTAAGTTCAGAGTTTGATTGTTTGCCTAATGGCGCGCCTATTTCTGGTGTTCCTCGTAGCAAATCTTCTGCCAATTCTCCTCCTCCTTCCGAGTCTTCACTTCGAACCAGATCCAGGTCTCGTCCTGCCAGGCATCCGTTTTCTATGATACTTGGATTTAAACTTGAAGATGTTAGATATATTCGACTTATACCCAACAGCAATCCAGAACGGACATTCGAACTTCAAAGATATGTCTTTCCTCCCGATAAACCACTTGGATTAAGAACACTAAATAGCCCCCTTCAGCCTATTCCAAGTGAAGAACAAATTGTATTATCAACGGAAAATGGTGACGTCTTGGCAATATTTAAAAAATTGAACAGACATACGATTCTAAGTGGAATATATAAAGATGTCGGTAATCATTTTTTTCATAAGGGCGGGAAACGGGCAAAAATAAACATACACAGTGGCGCTGTTGAAGAATTAACCCAAAAGGAAATCATGGAATGTCCATTAGGAATGAGAAACCCAATCACAAAGAGTTTTACTGTATTTCGTGTGTGAACCACGATCCTTCACATCGTCATACAATTTGAAAAACTTTTCTGCAGCGCGGGCACATTCTTATCTCGCGCTATGCACGTGTATGTCAGATCTTGCGCTTTGTGATCGGCCGTTATGCCTTACCCACGTATATGCATAGACCTTTTAAAATCAAAGATCAAAACCTTACTAACTATAGTTTTTTAATTTTTAATTCTCTTATCAGTGTGTAGTGTCAGAAAATTTTACAAATTGTTTGAAGAGAAATATATCCAATCACTTCAAATGACATGAAATTTATATCTCGTTGTACAATAAAATTTAAAATAAGTTTGATTTGAACTTTTTTTAAATGTTAAGTTCACGTGGTAACTTTTTCGATTATGAAATCAATCAGTTTACTGAAATCAGTTTACTGTAGTTTGCATATTAAAAACTAAAACATTTAATTGATTTTACAAAACAATTCTAAATCTGCTTGAAAACTTTAACTGCCAGGGTAATTATCGAATGTACTATTTGGTTAATTATTGACTGTAAATTATCTGTGGACAATTTTTTCGAGGGAGAGAAGCAAAACTTTCTAAAAATACATCTATCCTAGCTTTCTGCTTTCGAAATCGAACCCACGGCAGCGTGACTGCCAAGACTGTAGTGTTGCAAACATAAGACAATCACTATACCATCTGGGCCACGATGACTATCACTAATCAAATATATTTTTAATCTAAAATATTCTATATTTAACCCATTCAATTTGAAATTTTTGAAGGTGTAAAAAGTATTTTTTTTATTATTAAGCAATATCTAACTGTTATTTATTAATGGGCCCTTTCAAATCAAGTATTCAAAAGCAAACATTTTGAAGTTGAATCTTTTATCAAGTAAAACCTTAAGTTTAAACTGTACAACAAAAAGAAGTTTAAATTCTACATTTTTTTAATTTAACAGGATTTAATTTAAACATTTTAAAATGAAAAGTGTTAAAAGCTTCTATTTTATACGTGGAAATTATTTAGCGCTGAAATAAAAAGTTTTTAAATAAAAAATCTGTAAACTTTAATTTTAAAGTTATAAGTTGAAAAGAGTTTCACTTCGAATGCTTTTATTTCTAGTTTAGATTTTATCACATGCAATTAAAATTTGTCGAGCTTTTGGAGATTTTAGAGGATTTACGATGTGTAAAGATAGAGGGGGACGTGTGGAAGATGATAAATAAGTTTTGGAATCGTAGAGTGGGGATCAGTGTAGAAGAACGAGGAAGGCAGAGATGGAGCAGTTGAATGACGAAGGGGTACAGAAACAGATCAGCAAGTTAATAAGGTCAAAGACAGCAGGGCTGGACAGGGTCGGCAACGAAGCGCGGCTGTTTAGTACACAATTGTTTACGGAAAGGCTGATTAAGGTAGTGAAAAAAGTATCTAGGAGGAAGAAGTGAGGAGATAATAGTACCACTGCATAAGAAGGAGATAGCGACAGCCCGAAAAATTAGAGACGGATCACGCTAATGAATACGGCGTAAGAATATACGCGATACGTTGGCAGCGAGGCCGTAGAAGTATGTCAAGGGGAAAAGAACATTGTTTAGGGTAGGTAAGAGCACTATCGAGAATATCTACGTTCTGCATCACGTGTTCGATAGAGTGTTAGCGAAGAAGGGTTTGCAAGTGTACATGTTTTTGTGGATCTCAAAGACTTGTTCCTTCTGTGGGTGTCGAAGGTTGTTGGAGGCAATAAAGAAGAGAGATGTGGAGATAGGTCTGATCGAGAGGGTCCGCTTAGCTGAACGCTTATTGCGATTTTAATCGCGGATATGAAAGGAAAGCTAGCGACCACAAGGTGGTCTGAAAACAATCGATATTTATAATAATAATAAGATTAATAAAGAAAACCTAAGATAAATGAATGGCAATTTAGAACTCGAATCATTCTTGTATTCCAATTGTTCTTTTAGTTTATCGAGTTCTAGATTAAGTTCAACTTAAAATTTTTCCTATTCAGGATTAAAGGTTTTAAAGAAAAAATCTGAATACTCAAAGAGTTTGCAAATTAGGTCCTGCATAGTATGCAATCGAGAGATTTCTTGTGTGTGGAACTTTCCAATTTACATGACATCCTTACTCCTCGCCTGATGGTTTTGGAAGGAGAATGAAACTATTCGAGTCGATCGTAATAAGTGTCTTATTTTATGGACTGGAAATGTGGGAGTCAACGGAAAGTGTTAAGGTAAACAGGATACATAAGAGATATGTGAAGTGGATTATAATGGGGAGTTGAGGTGAATTATGCGAATGAATAGAGCTTAGGGATAGTTCAGGGGGTGTTGATTAAGATGATAAGAAATAGAAGAAAGGAGAAAGATCAATAGAGAAGGAAGGACTGTAAATAGAGAAGGTAGCAGATATAAGTAAAATGTATGTATTGTAAATAGTAAATAAATATTAAATATTAGCAACGGAGGCGGAGTTTGGCAATACGCAGCAAAACGGGTCTCAGGGGATGGCATTAAGTTTTACTCGCATCAAATTAACCTGGACGCAATTTCCTAACCCTAGCTCCATTCCAGTCAACTGAGAGTATTCTTCGGCAATCCCTAGAGCTAAATTTAGTTTTCACACAGTCCAAGTAAAAAACTTTTATATAGCTTATAATATTGAAACAGATATTGATATTTTTCATTTTTTCATGCACTTTTCTGTGTAGAACAAATGAAAAATATCCGTGTTTTGTCTACCATCTATAAATTATATGTAACTTTTTCATCTGGCATGCCATCGATCGGTAGCGCTGGTAGGGTGCTGCGTGTTTTTTAGTTAGCGCGCGAACTTTCGAACCTTGTAGGTGAAATTCCTCCCAAATTTTATGCAATCAGTCACATACCGAATGCGGGACGCATACTGTCTTGACCATCCTATCATTGTGCTGAACTGATGCATTCGTCTTTTGGTCTTAGGTTCAGCCGTTGGTTTTTTCTACGATTTGGATCCACCTAAGCTCTTTCTGTATTGTACACAAAACAATTTATAGTCCAGATATCTGCTTCTTAGAAAAAAATCTCGACGAAACTCCTCATATAGTTCAGTTAGAAATTTAGGCTTGAGAGAAACCTGGGTCTTCATGTTTTTCAAGTCACTGGTGTGTTCCACCTGCGGTGGAGAGGGCGAATGAAGTTTATTAATTATCATTATTTAAATCTAGTTACCCTAAGAAATGTATACTAACAAATTTTTTGAAATATATATTTAATCTTCCTATGTATATTTTTCTCTAAACATATGCATCTTGTTAAAAAATAGCTCCAACTAAATTTGAAGAGGTGACAAGCAAAAGCGCGTAAGTCCACTGTAACTAATTTTTCAAGAGGAACAAAAAAAGTTTTTCTTGAGTTCTATTAGCATTGTGATATGGAACTTTGGAGAGAAC
>JAAAKG020132449.1:0-14502 GCA_010014905.2 Druon quercuslanigerum
AATTTATGATTGTTTACTTCAGAAATGAGAAGCACAGAGTTAAAAATTAACCAGAATTAAGCATTCGGATTAAATAAGTGTCTCTGCTTTTACGCATACAACGACAGTTATGATTAACAATAAACATATTATCGAGCTTATACATTATTGTTATGAAGAATGCATAATCCTGAGGTTAAGTGAAAAAAAAGATTTATTTGACCTGAACAAAATCTATAATTATTGAAAAAAGATATATTTATTGTAAACAAGAATTTTACTTAATTTTAACAAGCGATTTCTTTTAACAAACAAAAAATTTATTTGAACCAAACAAATAATCTCTTTTAGCCAAAAAAAACATTTGTTTGACCCCATATTAAAGGAATAATTTGTTTGTTTCAAACAAAATTGGTTAGGATTTAAACAAACGCGTTTCTCAGAGTGCTATGCAGTAGCGGCACATAGACCTATCATGAAAGCGATAAAAATAAAATTAACGCGGTTGACATGAAATTACTGCGCATAATATGCCGGAAAACATTAATAAATAAAGTGGGTAGTGAGATAATTCTGAAAGAATGTGGTACAGAAAAGACACTTCTTACATATGGGAAAGAAATCGGTTAAGCTGGCGCGGTCGTATTGAGAGAATTCCAGATGAACGACTAATGAAACAAGTGTATCAAGGTAAAGTAAATGGCAGCGCAGAAATAATGGGATAGAATGTGTGAATGAGACACCAGTTAGAAGAGACATAAGAAGCCACGGAAACACGTGGGCTTGAATAAAAAAATGCATGGACGTGAAGGAAGCTAGAGAAGTATGCCTGGACAGAAAAGTATGGCGGCAATGGCGGCAAATAGTTAATAAAAAGAGAGTCAGTAGAGTGAATGACGTCTGAAACAAAATAATTTGGATACTAATGGGTCCAAAGATCGAACGTCACATGAAGATTTCGTGAGGCTCTTGAAGTGGGGTGATTGCTAGAGAGATTGATCAGCACCCTGGGTCGGAGCAGTGTTTGCGGGACGAACTGGTTTTTTTTTTAAAGAAAAAGCATAAGACTTTTACATGAATCGAACTAATAATCTACACCTAATTTCTCACATTACTTCCTTCCTCACCGCGTGAGTCATGCCTACCCGGAAAGGGAAATGCTTTGATGGTATACTGGAACCGCGTTTATATCTGACGTCGAAGAACATAAACATTCACTTATAACCTCCCGGGAGGGGATCCCACCACTGTTCATCAGCGGAGGGGAGTTTGCCGCGCTGATTGGCGCTAATTGGACAGAAAAACAACAGCTGATTGGTTCGGTTAGTCATGTTGTACTCCGAGGTGGTGAATGTCAAGCGGATATAAATAAGAGCTATAGCAGGGACATAAAAGCGGGAGAATATAGGTGAGAGCGGATATTAACGCGATTCCAGTGCTTAGATAATGTTATATTAAGTAAATACCGTTTTGAAGTACTAATGTGTGTGTTCGTTACGAATGTATTTATTTGCGCTCATTTTATGACCTCTCAGACACAATACTGTAGTATTTGTAATATCAACCAAGTGTTTCTGATATAAACAGAATAAACCATTTTTTGAACCTTATTAATTGGTATTAATAGATCATTTAAGTTAGATATAGTACACTGTTGTACAGTATGTAGTACATATGTAATGGAAGCAAGAATGCACAACGTTAAATTACATTTAGTATACCAGCGTATAATAAATTTAGTTTATTTATACTGAATTTAGTATACGCGTATACTAAATTACATGTGCGTCAGGGCGTATGGAAAAAACAAAATGTTGTTTGCGTTAAGTTCTAATAGCAATAAAAACTTTCTTTTGTGAGTCAAAAACACTCCCCTAAAGTTTTATAAATAAATTTCTTCTGCATCCGCATTGTAGATATAGCTAAAAATCTAAAAAAAAAAGCACTTCTTCAAATTTGACCAGAAAATTTTTTTTTTTAGATTTAAATTAACATTAAAAATAGTTTAAAGCAAGCTGATTCATACATCTATAGCGATAATTCATTACAATATTTTTGATCCTTTGTAATTTACTTTGAAGTTTCAAAAGTCGAAAATCTTAGAATCACGGTAAATTTATCGATTATTTGACCATATAATATGCGATATAAATTTATTGGAATGTATTTACAATATTTTGCAGCAATAATGTATGAGGAATGTTGAAATTATACAAATTTTTATTGACTTTGAATTACAAGAAAATACATAATGGCAAAAAAAAATAGCCAAGAATTAATTATTAAATAATAAATAGTTAATACTTATTATTATTAATTTTTAATTAATTATTGAATTAAAATTAATTATTCAAATTCATTTTTTGTCATTTCGACACAAACCCACTTGCTTTTTCAATCTTGCACTTCAATAAAATTATTTTAATGTCAACACATCTCATATATTATTGTTACAGCATATTGACAATACAAACCCATTAATATATATTACACATTATATTGTCCAATATTCAAGGGATGTACCGCGACTCTAAGAAAATAACGATAAAGTCGACTTTTTTCGATTTTTCGATACTTCAAAGTCAATTAGGGAGGTTGAAAAATATTGTGTTGAAATTATCACTATACAGGTATAAATCGGCTTCCTTTGAATTATTTTTATTAATAATTCAACTCTAACAAAATTGTTATGCTCTACAAATTTGAACAAGTGCTTCGTTTTTTGATATTCTTAGCTATATCTACGATGTGGAGACAAAAGACATTTTTTTATAAAACCTTAGGAGAGTATTTTTTACTCCCAAAGGAAAGTTTTCATTGCTATCCGAACTTCGCGCAAACAACTTTTTGTTTTTTCGATACGCCCTAATCTACGTATGTACTAAATTCAGTATGAATATACTAAAAGTATACACTAGCATACTAATTTTAATTTCATGTTGTGCATTTTTGCATCCATCACATATGTATATTTATAATAAATCTAGTTCAAATTTCTCTAATAGAGTATTGTTATTTTTGGAACATCAAAAATGTTTTTCTCATATAAGGAACTTAATTTTTTTCTTTAAATTTCTAAATGGAAGCATACTTCTAAATAACCGATCAAGCGCAAAATGTCATCTTCAGAATCTTTCAAATCGATCTTCAGTTTTTGGCATGTTGAGATTACCTCCAGCATTTTTACCTACAACTCTTTGTAACTTTTATTTTTCTGTGGATTTGTAAAAGTAAAACAATTGTTTCCTCTGTTAATACAAGGAAAACTGATATTTTTGCAAGTTGGAACAAGATACATTTATTTACCCTTTAATGATCTCACTGATTTTCTGCTAATGTGATTTTAGGTAGTGTACCTATACACCCACATTACTGTGAAGTAGAATTTTTTTATGATTTAGTGTGGTTAAGGGCTATGGTTACAAAAATTTTAATCATAAAAATTTTACAATTACTTTTCCACTAAATCAGAGAAAAAGATAGGGTAAAACCTAAACAAAATATTATTTTTGATATTTGGCACAGGCTAATAATCTAATTTCAATACGTTTCAGAATCTAATTACTGACCAGTGTGAATCACTACGTCGTCTTGGGCAGTTATTGCGATTTTTACCCTATTATTAATTTCTTTAAATATAAATTATAATACTACTTTTAAGGCTTATTTTAATATATACTAACATTATTATTTTTGTCGTCTCGTGCAATTTTTAACTTAAAATATAAACTTATTATTTGTACAAAATTCTTTTATTTCATTGCATCTAGTTATCTAAAATAATGAAAAAGAAAAGCAGGGAAAATATTTTGAATAATTTATGTAAGCTGATATCTTACGCTCATAATTATTATTTAATATTTTTTACTATATAAAGAATATTAAAATGGTGCATTTTTGTACAAAAATACCAAATGGCGGAGAAAAACATTAACGTAACCTAAAGTTGTTAAAAATTGTTAGTTAGATTTTAATATCGGTAATAAAACATAAAATACCACATTATTTTTGAAATGTTGTAAATATTCTGTGTAATCTAATGATTTTGTGTTAATATTCTTTTAAGCATAATTTTTTTGATCTAAAAAACCTATATTAATTCGAAAATTATACTATAACCCTAAATTGTTCCAATGGGTCCTAATTGAAAGTACTAATTTTTTGGCATAAAACACAAATTCTTCCGAAAATTTTAAATTTAATGATTCCGAATAATAATATGGAAAGGCTATTCTTTATTTAATTAAAAAAAAAATTTTGACGTGAAACACTATCATACCATAACACAAAATTACATCTTTTTAATCCGTCTTGATCTTTAGTTTATGTAGCAAGAAGTATCCAGAATAGACGGCCAATAAAAAATTAAAAACCTTGATTTTATTAAAGGAAACTTTCCGGATTCTGTTTAGCCCCTTTTCAAGCTTGAAACATTAGTTGACGCGACGAGCAAAGGCGAAGCCGATTTTCATTAAAAAAAATGGAGAAAAGGAAGTAAGTGGGATTGACTAACTCATCGACAATGCATGGAATTATGTACCTTTCTAGATGCACACCGACGGTTTTCGTAGCTTTAAATTTTTTTTAAGTTAGCTTACATCAACATTAAAATATCAAATTTATGTGCGGAGATATTGTCATGAATGTGGATTATCTCACATTTTGTTAGAAAAATGAAAAAACTTCACATTTTCAGTAAAATCTTAAGAAGTTAGATAGAGAGTTCCAAAAACAACAAACCGTCACTTTACAAAATCTAAAATTCTTGAAAACTAATTTCAAGCAAAAGCACTAACATAAAACCTGTACAATATTTTCCATGATTTACTTGATATTTTGATGGTTTTAATTTAAGCAAAGAAGAGTATTCAAAAACATCAATGTTTCCTTATTCGTATACGGATATTTTATGTATTTAAGTATACGGACACACTCAAATAGCTATATTACCTACCTCAATTTTTCAGTTCACTGAATATTTTTTTTTTTACTTAGGAACTTCTTTCGTAAATCAAATATCAGACTGAAACTTTAAAAAATGTATAAGAACATCATAAACTATGTTGATGTACTTCATTTGAGCAGGAATTTCGCTAAAAATTATGTTCAAAGAAATTAACTGGGACCAAATATCTGCGAGATGTCAAAAAACGTACATAAACGTAATTTACTATCAGCTCTTGCATTTCTGGAAGTCTGAGACCGATATTTTGCATATAAAAAGTTTTTATGTTCAAAAAATGTGAAGGTACGCAGAAAATATGTCAAAAAATGGTCCGAGTTTTAATTTATTTGAAAATAATTTTCAGCAAAATTTCTACTCAAATGAAGTACATATACGAACTTTATGGTCTTTTGATACATTTTCCAAAGTTTCAGTCCGATATTTTATTCACAAAAAGAGTTTTAAAGTAGAAATTTCAGTAAACTGAAAAAGTGACGTCGGTAATATAGGTATTTGAGTGTGTCACATGCTCTTACAGTGATTTTTATGAAAAATTATTTGATTTGGAAATATTTTGCATAAATTAAGTGCTCTGTCTCCTGATGATAAGAAAAGACTTCGATTAGTTTTTCTAAGCAATTTATAATTCTATTAAAATGATTGTTTACCCTATTTCCGTAAATTCTCAAAAGAAAAGTTCCTCACGAACATTCTTGAGAACTTTCTTCATATTCACGTTCGTGATAGAATATTCTCTCTTTAGATCTCTGGTTGTGTGTGAACAGGACTTGGGTAGCATGCTAGTCTGGCCGAGGGATGGAAAGGTCGTATAAGTGGCGGGGCCAGGGGGGTTGTTGGATAGGACTGGCAGTGCTGGGGGTTAGATGGTTCGGGGGTGGATAGCTGGGGGCGGCTAGACTTCCGAAACAGTAAAACTGTGTCGGTGTGTGAGTCCTCGTAGAGTGTCGACTCCCGCTTTTCCCCCTAACCCCCTCATCATCCCGGGTACCTGCGGCAACCCTATAAACCCTGGTCGTCCGCTGGTGCTGGTTCGTTCACTCGAGCGATGTATCCAGACGTGAAGCGAAGGTCGTAATTTTCGCGCGTGTCTGCGTAGACCGCGTTTGCTGATGTTCTTACAAGGTCCTTGGCTGGGTGTGCGTGGAACTACCCGCGTCTGTGAGAATGACGGTGAGGGATTCTAGAAGCGTCTGCGTGTTTTGCGAATCTACAGGGGTAAAACTGCACGTGATTGTGGCTCTCTGTGTGGGTATGTGTGTTTGCGTGCATGTGTGTTTATGTGTTTGTAGGTTTATGTGCGCGCGTAGTGGGAGCGCACGTGTGCTAGGGAATTTAGTACGAGGATGTTAGACAGGTACGTGTTGGCGAGATACCGCCGATGACAGCGTCTGATCAATCGAAAAGCACACGACGTGGCATCGCGTGTACGGAATCCCATTCCTGCTATAGAGATTCTTCTTTATTTTTTGTTCCAGACTGACGGCATATTTGATATACCAGTATGTCGTCATGGCCGTCTTGAAAATTGGAAGCCACTATAGGTAGCTTTGATCGCTGACTTCAAGTTAGCTGACGGTTAGTGAAACAGCCAAAGCGTTCATAAAAACGGTCGCAATATTTACTCTACATTAGGATAAGGATTACCGTTAGTTTTTTCTTTGTGCTTGCGGGTTAACTGTTTTTCTAATTTCGGAAAAGTATAAGATTTCAGAAAGAGTTTAAATTGGAGAGTAATTTTGAAAACTAAGTAGAGAAAGGAATATGGGCGGGAGAAAGCTGAAGGAGAACTTTGTGCATATCTTTCAGCGCTTCAGGGCGGACTTTAGAAAGTTCAAGAGGGACGATTCAGATTTTCAAGTTCAATGAAAAACTTAGCATATGTTATATAGTTTCAAGATAGTTTTTGGAGTTAGAGAAATAAATTATTGTTTTTTATGAAACTATTTCATTTGTTCTTACTTTCTCATTGACATTCCTCATTTTCTTGAATTCTTTTATTAAAACTTTTAACTGTAGATTATTCTAAACAATATCATAAACTACAAAATGTTAATATTGTAACTGTATATAAATTATTAGGATTAATTCGGATACTCAAATTTTGTCTAGATCTCAAATCAAAACTCTTGGACTGAAATTTTAATTTCTAAGATTGTTTGCTTTGGAATAATACAAAATTTAATAAATATCATACAGGGGTGTTATCTTTTGAATCATTGGCATTTTTTCTAAGCTTTTGGAAAGGATATATTGATTGTAGGCAAAGTAAGCAACATATGGTGTAAGCGATGTGAGAGGTAGAATTTAACCCAGTAGAACACTCCGCGTTTGGTCAGACACGACGAGAGAAAACTCCCTGAATTAACTTCATCATATTTGTGCAAGTTAATGCAAATTTCTGGAGTATACGTTTTAACATACTGCAATAAGAAAGATAATTAGATCGTAATGCTTATCATTTTAATTGCAACACGTCAGTTAATTAAAAAATTAAATAATCTTAGTGGTTTAAATTCAACTAAAAACATCTACGATGAATAAATTCCATTGAATTGAGTGTAATTGAGGGAATTTAGAAAAATTTAGGAGAATACAAATATCCAACAGAATCCAGTGTGAATTTCAAATAAATTCAAATGAACTGCCGCAAATAGTTAAAAATCTCTTAACATTTTTTGAAATACTACGAAATAGCTTACTTCTTCTGGGCAAATTATTTACAATGCATTAAATATTTTGAAATTCCGGGAAATTCTATGAAATTTGAGGATATATTTTATTTTTATTTTTTATTCATTTAACAGATTCAAGGGGTAAAATACTTTAAATTGTGTGTGATAACAAAACTTGGTAACTAAAAATAATAACATCACATAAGAAGAATCAGTAAAGACGCAAGACAACAAAATTTTGAACTCAGAAAGAATAATAGTCTCTTTAAATAATAAAAACAAATTAAGAAGTTGAGACAATTTTAAAACAAGATAATGTGAAACAAAAGAAAGTCTATCAGTATTCCGTGACTATAAACTATTCGAAATAAAGCAAACCCAACAAAGAAGAATAACATGACGCAGGGGAGACTCCAAAAAATTCAAGTCTGTCCACACACTCATTACCTGCAGAGCCTCTCATTGGCCTACCTAGAACACATAGATTGATACGCTCTTTTAATTCATAGCTTTCAATAGTCTTATTCAAAATTCTAAAAAGAAAGGACAGGTCTAAGTAGATCCGTCGCAGCGCAAGAGAGGGGTTGTTAGATAATAATTTAAATGATAAATAAATGTGGCAAAATTTATCAATAACTGTCCCAGACCTTACAGCCCATTGTCTAATAAAGCTATGTTGTACTTTTTCAAAATTATAGGAGCTAGAATAAGTAGAAGATGTCCAAATAATAGAGTCGAATTCAATAAGAGGCCGGACCAAAGAAATATATAGATATCTATATGTGTTTGGATCAGTAAAAGGAGTAGATTTCCTGTTAATAAAACCTTAGATTTGATACGCCTTATTAGTGCAATTAGTTACGTGTTTAGAAAAATTGAGCGATGATGCGAACGTAATTCCCAAATCAACAACTTTGTGAACTTTTTTCAAGGACTGTTCATAAATTTCATAATCGTAGTTAAGTGTAGTGTTTTTACGATAAAATGTAATCATTTGACATTTGTCAATATTAAGGTAGAAAGTTCTCAAGAGACCATTGGGCGACCTCATTTAAATCCTGTTGAAATTTTATACTGTTATCAAGATTAGTGATGTTTAGGAAGAACTTCGCATCGTCTGCTAAAAATAAAGCTTTGCAGAATTTAAGTCTCCGACATAATTCACTAATATAAATAATAAATAGTAATGGGGCAAAATGAGATCCCTGAGATACACCGGATGGAACTTTAAATGTTTCATATGAGGCCCCTTTTACTGATACAAATTTTAATATTTGTATGAGCAGCTCATGATTAACTTTATCAACATCGTTGGAAAAATTAGTATAGACTACATCAACTTGGCAATTTGCATCTATGGCCTCTTTAGAGATAACTTTCAAAGATATACAAATTTGTAATAACTGATTTACCAGAAAGAATTCTATGCTGTTGTTCAGAAGCAAAACTTTTAAATATAAATGATAGATATTTATTAACAATTTTCTCAAAGATTTTAGGTATAGCATTCAATATTGAAAAAGGCCTATAGGTTGATACATTTGACTTGACTCCATTCTTCAAAATTGGAATTATTTTACTTTTTTCCAAACATTTGGGATATTCCCTGAAGATAAGGATAAGTTGAAAAGTAAGTGCAATGGAACAGTCAGAGCATACCGGCACAGATGAAGAAATTAATTAGGGAGTCCACCCAGGCCAGGACCTTTGTTCAAATTAGGACTTTCCAGCTCGCTAAAAATATCCGATTGATTCAGATGAAGGCTATGGAAATCAACTGATTCTTTAATCAGATTAGCAGTGGTATTATCTATACGAAGCCCGTCCGGTAAATGATAGACAAACTCGAACTTTTCCGCAAAAATATCAGCAATTTCTTGGTTAGTTGACGCTGCTTCATAATTGTTATAAAGGGTTTCAGGTAGTTCATTCGTATTGCGCAGTTTATGTACATAATTCCAGAAGTTCTTAAGATTTAGAGCTAGCGAAATTTGCTACTGCGTTATGGTAATTTATAAAACATCCATGAGACTGAGCTTTACACTTATCGCGAAATGACGAAAAACTATCATAAGCTCATGAACTTCTAGTGCGTTTGAATTCCCGATGGGCAATTTTATTTTGAAAGATGAGATTCTTTAATTAAGCGTCAAACCAGGCTGGATATTTCTTATTATACGGTTTGGATTAAGGAACGTTTATGTCGCACGTATCATACAAAATACTATAAAAAACACTTATAGCCTCAGTAATATTTAGACCTCGAGAAGTTTTTTGCCAATTAAATGTTTTAAGTTTAGAAATAATCCTAGGATAATCTGCTAATTTAAAATTATACGATGAAGTGAGCGTTTCATTGGTGTACTGGTCTCCTTTGCTCTTACTACATCTGCGTAGTCGCGAGAACAAAAAATGAGATCTAATAAATTATTTTGAAAATTAACAACTCTGTTTAATTAAAACAAAATTAAAAAAACCAATAATATTCGCAAAATACTCAGCTGCAAGTTTCGATGAAGGTCCACAGTTGTCAGTTGTACAAGAGGCTCCGTACAAGTCATTCTCTCAGCTGACCTTTGGAAGCTTGAAGTCCCCAGCCAGAAACAATTGAGCGTCAGGAAAGCGGATATCCTCAAATCTTATAAAATTCTTTTGGAATCTTTTATTATATTTTTAATTCTTAGACGTTATGTAAATCTTGTAAATCTAAGATCCTGTAATCCTCTTATTTGTAGCGAAATTTCGGTACAGGTAGCCACGACCAAATTTTAAACCTCTTGAAAATGCCTTAAAATCTTGTAAAATGTCCTAAAATATTCTAAAATTTTTGAAACCCCTTTAAATTTTCTGAATCAGATAAGAAATCTTTAGAATTCCTTAAAAATTCCCTTAAAATTTTCGAATTTATGAAAATCTTTTGAATTCCGTTGTATTTTTTAAAGCCCTGAAAAACTTTTTTAAAAATACTTTTAGTTACGTTCCTTTTCTTTTCTTTCGACATAAAACTTTCAAGACACACAATGGTACCCCCACAGCTGCATTATTTTTGAGTAACTTTTCATACTTAGCATAGTTTTCATGAAAATTATATTGAATTTACAGAAATAATTTGAAAACACCAGAAATTCCGCCTAATTTTCTTCGAATCCCTGATATGCAGCTAAAGAGGAGCGACATGAGCAAGACTTAGTTAATATCCTGCCTTCGAAAACAAGATATGAGCAGGCTGTTGCCAATATTCAGCCAATGAAGACAAGATATGAGCAGGATGCAGTCAATATCCAGCCAATGAAGGCAAGATATGAGGAGTTTTTTGCCATCGAACTAACCCGATGGAAGGAACCCGCACAAAACAACGAAACGAACCAACCCAAAATAACCCAAACCAAACGAAGCATCCCAAACAATCGAACGCAAACATACGGAACCAAAGAAAGCAACCTGAACGAACCAACTCAAAACAATCCACCCAAAGGCACTTACACAAAAGAGCATGCACAAGCGATTCATCACAATCGAACCAACTCAAAGAGACCAACTCAATCCATCAAACCCATTGTTGTGACTTTCTGTTATAGTTATATATTAATTTTAATTTGAAAATAACTACCACATATTAAAAAATATTCCTTCTCTTTCTATCAAATATTTGTACTGCGTTCTTGCCTGCAGTAGGTTTATCAAAGGCGAAAATACCCAATCATGTACACGACTAGGCCAAAACTTTCTAGGAGGGTCTCGACAAGTCAGTGCCTGCCAAAAGAGCATTGTGATTCCTTAAATGACCTGTTGCCTATCTTATGCATCAATTAATTTAGTTCTAAACAAACTGTTATCATTTATTCGACCTGCACTCATGCTCCCATGTCCATCCAATCCACGGAAACAACCTAACCAACTCAAGTAAACCAAACCAATTAACCTAATCCAACGAATACAAAACAACGCTAAACAACTAGCCTAACTCAAACCAACCAATCCCAAGCAACGATAACCAACCAACCCATTAAAACAAAATCAAACCAACGAAAACAAACAAACCAATCGAAACTTACCAATCTAAACGAAAGTACCTAAGTGAACCAAACCAAACGAATCAACCCAAACTAGCGAACCCAATCGCACGATCGCAATAGTTATTGACAACAAACTTCTCATATCTTGCTCTCATTGGCCTCATTGGATGAATATTGGTAATAACCGGCTCATATCTTGTCTTTGTGGACCAAATATCAACAACAAATAAGAAACTCATCGTGAATAAACTTGAAAAAAGACCTTTGTTTTAAGCTCATGAATTCGGTAGCATTTTCCCCTTCAGAGCGCCATAGCAGCTATGGCACCTGGGTTCGTTAAGATGTTACGAAGTTTAACCCTCTGTAACTCGAAAACTGTCTTTTTTCGGACTTTATGCCCACTAACTTTTTCAATCGAGACGGTAGAACTACAACTTTACCAAGTTTGATCAAAATCGACAGGGATCGTGCATTTTGTGCTTGGACCTTTATCCGCAACAAATATTATCTTCTGTTTCTTCTGTGATGACCTAGTTATAAGTAATCAAGTTTAAAAAAAAACTAAATCATGTGAAGCAATTTGCAATCTCTCGTTTATTCCGAGGGCGTAGGGTAGTATTCGCTCCAGGAAATTTGCCAATCTTCTCAAAACGATTCTGAGAAAATTTGGCGACGAACGCAACGATTGGAATATCCACGACAACCCGTCCCTTCTGGATTTTATAGCACACCGTTTGAACGACAGTGGGTCGCCCAAGCCATCGACGACATTTCGCATATCAATGGCGGATGGCAGGCAACGGTTGCTTCATTTGAAATTCAAAACCTTAAATACAAGTCCATATATATGCACGTATAAGATATAACGGGCGATATACCCACCGTTTTAATAAAGCTTCGACGGGCGTGGAAAGGAGTGACGTTGCAGAAAACTTTGTGGATGCAATCAGGGTCTCGTGCCAACTTGACCATAAAAAATGACGTTGCGAGAGAAACGACAGGAAACCCCTTACTTCAGTAAACTTTTAAATATCGGTCTTTATCAGCACGAAGCGATATTGTTCAAGTTTTTTTTATTTACATCGTCGCCTCAAGCCTTTATCGGCATAACATTATAAACTTAGTTTAAAATTGATTTAGTTAAGAACTTAATTTAATAAAAATAGAATATGACCTTTGATTCTCGTTACCATAGAAAATTCTGCTTTATTAGGATAAGTGCACTTTTGGAAAATGTAAAGTAGACGTTGCTGAGATTATTTTGATAATGTGCTTTCAAGAGAATTGAAAATACTTATTTCTGTAACTATACTTTGAGGATGGAGATTAGATTTTTAAGTGCTTTGCATTTACTGTAAGTATAATTTTGAAATCTAACATTTAACTTTTTTCTTTTACGTGCTCAAAAATAAAAAAAAACGTCGTAATCAGAATTAAATGTTTCAAATCCATTACATTTATAATTTTTCAATTTCTAGGGGAAGTGGAGTCTTTATTCTTCTTCGTTTATTATATGACAAATATTCTAAAAGTTAAATATCTTTTTCCGCCATAATCCTTTCAAAATTGTAAGTTTAGGAATCTTGAACCTTGCTGATTAGCTTTCAGCTTTAAACTTTCAATATTAAATGACTGTAAACTGGACTTCGTTAAAAAGAAAAAAAGCTCTAACAGAAATCATCTAAAATAGCATAACTTTATATTGAAACATTGAAAATGGTTTGATTTTATGTTTAAATCCTAAAAAGAAACTAGGTTACTGAAACTAAAAGTTAATCAACTTGGCAACTTAAAAGTGCATCATTTTCAAATTTAGAGCATTGAAAATTCAAAAACGTTGTATTAAAATTTTTTTTAATGGGCAAATCTGAAATTTATAGCATCTGAAATTTAAAATTAACAGCTTTCAAAACGTAAATACTACAAATCTTAACTTCTTTTTTTAAACTGAAGAGTCTTTTATTTAAAGTTAATGAAAACTTTACAATTTTCCCGTGTTCATAAATTTTTTTGACTTTTTTTAATTCCTTGAATTGCTTTAATGCTCGAAAATCCCTGAAGTTCGTTTAATTCACTGAGATCCTTCAATTCTTTGAGTATCCTGAAATCCTTGAATATTTGGAATTCTATGCATTCCTTGACTTCCCTTAATGCTCTGAAGTGTCTAGAATGATCTAAATTCCTAGAATTCCCTTAATACCCTGGGCTTCCTAAATTCCTGGGTTATTACGAATTCCTTGAATTCTCTAAATTGTCTGAAATGCCTGAATGCAGCAAACTTCCTTCTATTTCAATGATCGTCAATTTCAAAGGACACATACTTCAAGTTCCGTATGCACGCTTATTTCAAATTGCGCAGTTCGTCACCTCCCACCACGGTTCCTATATGGTCACACCCATGTCAGTGGCTGATCAATTAAAAAAGAGAATTAAAAAGCGAGAAGTCCGCGTTGAATTGAGTATTTCAGCATGGCGTCATGGGAATGTAGACAACATTTTCCAGAAAATTTTATAAAAGTAAAAGTAAGTCATAAATATCATAATAGTAATATTCGTCAAGTGTAGAATGTATTTTCTTAGTCATGTTCTATTCTTTTGTTTTGTAACATAAAATATCCAAAATTTCAGGTTGATTTTATTTCGTGATACAGAAAGGTGATCAATCGATAAAAGAATGAAACTTGACTGAGAAAATACATTCTATTATTATTATAACACCATTAAGCCGTTTCCCTTTCGGGGTAGGCGTGATTCACTCGGTAGGGAGGGGAGTACTGTGAGGAAGGGGTTATAAAAATTTTAGATTGATCTGGAATTCTCGCGTTATTTATTTAAATAACACGTTCACTCCGCAACACTGCTCCGACCC
>JAAAKG020132450.1:0-14502 GCA_010014905.2 Druon quercuslanigerum
CTTAAGATTTATCAATATTTTAACAATATTGATATAGACCAGTAGACAAACAAAATTAACATCTAATATTAATAATTTTTAATTTTTATTTAGTATTTAAAAATTATCCTAATATTTTTACTATTTAAAATCTCATATTCCTGTCATGTTGAAACTCTTATTTTATTTTTAAGCATAGTGCATTATACTCCAAATTGAACTGAAACACATAAAATTAATTCTGAAAATCTGCGGATAGATTAAGAAAGTATATTATCATTTTTCTTCCATTGTTGCGAATCTATGTTTTAATTGTTTTAAAGTCTAGTCTGTTTGTGATCGCTTGCTCTAAAGACTGTGCTCAAAATTTTCGGCTTGCTTTATTGCCTTAATTTTAATGTGCTGCTTTTATTTTCATAGAGCATTTAAAAATTGCGTATATTGCTTCTCAATTCTGAAATAAAATCCGAAATGTTTCAACGCATTTCGCCTAATTTATGTTTCTCAATATATGTGAACATTTCAACGAAAAAAGTACAATTATTAGAATATAATGTAATTACTCTTTAAATTATTCTTCCTGACTTTTACAAAAGATTCCTAACAACATTGAGTTTTTTTAGGGTCAATTCAATTTCAGAATAAAACTAAATTTGGTCTTTTTCAAATTTCAGGATTGCATCTTTTGAAAATCTGAGTAACGTTTTTGCAGATTGGTACTAAATTATATTTTATACCTCATTCCTGAGGAGAAAAATAACTTACCAGATAAAAATGGACGGGAAAAATGAAAAAGAAGTCCAACCAATCAGTTGGCCATATATGAGTTTAGCATCCCTTTCTACATCTTTCGCTGCCAAATTAGCAACTGTGGGAATTATTTGGGGATGGGGTTACATGAATTTGAGCCTTGCTTGGCTCATTGCTCCAGTAGTTTTGTCTGTTTGGAGAAAAGAAAGAAAGAAGGATCAAGAATTAAAAAGACTCATGGCACAAGCAACTGTTTTGTGTAAAGAAAAAGACATCATTGTTAGTAGATTGGACGAACTTCCTGCCTGGGTTTATTTCCCAGATTTCGACAGGGCAGAATGGCTCAATAAAGTAATTTTTGGTGACATATATGTATATTTATGATTTACTGTTGCTAATTATTAAATTCGCTATTTCTTTCCTAATTAAATTTTGTTTTCACTTTCCATTTTCCATTTGATAATTAATCAACACAACAATCTTCATGAAATAATTCAATAAATTGTATTTTTCTAGATTTTATACAAAGTTTGGCCAAGCGTGAATCACTTTGTTCGTGATTTATTCAAGCAAAGTATTCAGCCAGCAATCGTTCAGACCTTGGCTGAGTACAAAATGAAAGGATTTCAATTTGAAAGATTAGTTTTAGGACGCATTGTAAGTTTTTACTTTACTCGGAATTTAAAGTAAAAGCTTGAAATTGTTTTCAATACTTATATAATTAAATATTGAAAAATGTCTTTTAAAATCTGTTTATTACAGCCCCCAAAGATTTATGGAATCAAAGCTTATGATAAAAACACTTCAAGACACGAAGTCATTTTTGATCTGGATATTCTGTTAGTATATTAGAAAATATTTTTAAATTTAATCTATTTTTTCCTCTTTTAATGAATTAAAATCGTATTTTTAATAGGTATGCAGGCGACTGTGATATTTCCTTCACCGTTGGAAATTTTAAAGGTGGTATAAAGGATTTCCAGGTATAAAACTTGGCTTACCTTTTCCATTTTTTTATTTAGGTAAGACTTAAAAGTTCATTGAAATCTAAAAATAATTTTGTGGATTATTTTAGATCAGAGGAGTAATGCGAATTGTGATGAAACCTTTAATTCCTGTCATGCCTCTCGTTGGTGGAATTCAAGCATTTTTCTTGAATAATCCAGCTATTGATTTCAACCTCGTGGGAGCTGCAGATGTTCTTGATTTTCCTGGTTTTAAGTATGGCCCTAATTATTATATTAATTATTATTTTTATTTTAATGTAAAATCTTTTACTTTTAAATGTCTTATTGTAAATTTAAATATGTGTTTATTTGGATTCCTTTTAAAAAATCATATAAATTTTAGCGAAATTTTGAGGAAGACAATAACACAACAATTAGCAGCTCGTTTGGTTCTACCAAACAAAATAGTTGTGCCACTAACTACAGATATCCCTCTAGAAACCTTAAAAATGCCTGAACCAGAAGTGAGTAACAATTTCTAGTAATAGTAAATTAATTATTTTTTAACCAAAAACTAAAAATTGAATTATTTATTTTCTAGGGTGTCCTGAGAATTCATGTCGTGCAGGGAAAGCACCTGATGAAAAAAGATATTGGAGTCCTAGGAAAGGGAAAATCAGATCCATATGCGATTATCAACATCGGAGCTCAAGAATTCAGAACAAAAACAATAGACAATACGGTAGATCCCAAATGGGATTTTTGGTGCGAGGTACGTTTCTATTTACATATTAGGTTTCTATTTTTTCTATTCCTAGTGCATGTATTTCGAAATTAATTACTAAATCTTTTGATTTCTTATGCGATCTTTTTCTATGGCAACATCTATACGATGCTCTTATTCATTGATGCTATTGAAATAAAGTAATATTTTTACATTTTTATAAGCAATGGAAAGATGTTTATGAGATATAAAATCGGAGTTCATATCGAGTCAACTCACACCACCTCTTTCTAAAAATATTCATTAACCATTGCCGCAAAATGTGAGAAAAGAGTATGCAATTACAATTGTATAGGTTTTATGAAAAATTTTCCCGAAATTGGCACAGAAATCCTAAATTTCAAAAAAAGTAAAGTTCTGCTTAATTATTTGAGATTTGGTTTTATATTGTGCCAGGAAGGGTTTTTTGAAAAAAGAAAATTTGAGCTAAAATTAAAAGAAAAGTATTTAGGCCAGCTCGGTCATGTTATGTTATTTTAAAAAATGGTTCTGGGTAGCATAAAAGACGTACAAGAATATCACGGTGTCTGTCAACTGACTTCAACGTAGATCAGCTCCCATCTCTCTTTTTTTCTAATCCCATTTATGTGATACCAACGGATAATTTGAGGCCATAAAGCAAAAAATCCCGAAGGGGATTTTTGAATAAACTTGATTTTTTATTTTTATTCGGAGTTCATTATGTACACGAAAGCCACGTTTTAGTGACCGCCGGTTTAGTAATTCCTAGAATTGCTGGCCCACGCAGTTTCACAGCGCGCAAGGCGAGAGAAGGTTGGGACTTTTGCCTGAAAAACACCAGTAGCGTAGTGGATCGTGCAGTGCGCGGGTGCTTACGTTCTGAGATTGCGCAGTATTATGTATTCCAATTGCAGCTTCTTTGGTTTGGAGTCTGTGATATGCTCTCAAAAAAAGGTTATGAATGTTGTATACCTGTGGACACCTTGAACTTATTAAAGTTGTTTCAAACAGGTGCATGAAGTCAGTTTTAATCAGTTTTTTGGAAATTGCTCATTTTCAGAGCAGCCTCTGTTTTAAGAAGCCTAAATAATAATTTAAGTGTGTGAAATTTTCCATTAAACTACAAAAATTGAATGTTCTATCTATCTTTAATACTTATAGCTTGAGAGGAATGGCTTTTGGAAATTATTTTATAGTGAAGTTATAAAAAAGTTCTATCTCTCGCACATCCGAAAAGACAGCATCCTGATAAATACTCGTGCACTGCGATTTAAAAACTTGTTGGAAAAAAAATAAAGTATCTAAAAATCATCCGGACTACTCAGACATGTTTTAACGGGTTCTCTATGAACACTATAGTCTTCGTTTGTTTTAAAAGCCTTTCATGGCAATTATGAACGGTATGATAAATTTTTTCTGTTAAGGCTTTTTATTTCTTTAAAATATTTCAGACACAAACCAAAGTTGCTCTAGAAACAAGTTATTTCGATAAAACTCAAAGACTAACAAAATTTCATAAAAGAGGGTATTTGCCAGGACGCTTTAATGTTTGGTGTCTTTTTTGTGCCAAATCACATATTGCAAACCAAATAATTGCTCCACTTCAGAGTTATTTCCATAAAGATATACATAATAACCTCCAAATAAAAAAATTAGGTTCATTCAAAAATTTCGCTAGGGATTTTTCTTTCTTTTTGGACTAAAAATGATCCTGAGGCATCACAGGTACGTATCACATACATCCCTTTTCGGTTGAACTTAATATTATTAACTATTTTTGAAGAGAATAAACACAATATTTTTTACAAAACTTAGCACCGTCATTTCGTTATTTGAAAAAAGGAAAATTGTGCTCGGATGTAATAAATATACACAATATTTTGTTGCAAATACAAATGCTAAAACATGCATTTGTGAAAAATGTTGTCAAAAAATAAGTCCATGTGTGCATATTTAGGTCATCCTAGTACAAGTTTTTTTGTGTAAAAAAAATAAATAGAGGTGCTGTGGGAGACTGAAAAATCTCGAAATATAAAATTCCGATACTTTAAAATTCCTGAAAAAGGGGAATATTCAAAATGGTAAATTCTCTAAAGTATAAAATTGATAATTTAAATTTCCGAATGGGAAAATTCCTGAATTATAAAATATCCGACAGTTTATAATATTACCGCAGTTGAAAATTCCCGATACTAAATAATATATAATAATAATATAATATAATAATAAATAAATAATAATAAAATAAAAAAATAAGCCAAATACTTTGATTTCATGAATATTTATTTTATTATTATGAAAATAATTTAATTTAAGAAATTATCTATTATTGTACATTTTTAATTTCGGTAATATTATAAACTTTTGGCAATTTTATAATTTCGGAAAATTAGTATCTCGCGTATTTTTTTTGTAAAATTTACACTGTCCGAAGTTTATTTTTCGAGATGCTTCAGTCGTCTTGTGCTGATTTTTTTAAATGTAAGTTTTTCGAAAACGGTTCATACCATCAAATTTTAGTTTATTGCATGTCCTTGTAATTTTTTGTTTTACTCAGTATACATTTTGTTTTCTCGAGAGAAAAAAAGTTGGAAAATTGAGAAAGTTGGCTAAAAAAATGTGTTTTTAGGCATTGTGGCTCGTATTTTGATTTTTTCAAAAATTCTTTTATAAATTTATGTTTAGAAAGTCTAATTGTGTCACTCAAATTTTAGAGAGCTTCACATACATACTTTTGCTTGAAAAATTAACATTGATTCATCTCATTGCATGCTTCTATATGGAATCTTTCTCTATAGAAATTTGAACTTTTTGATGATAAAGAATTCCTCTGAAGCATCTGGGAAAGAATTTAAGTTAATTTCTAATAGTGGATAGAAAAGCATTAAAATTGTAGTTCGTCAACCTGTTTGGATAATAAATTAGAATTTGCAATCAATAGAAATAGGTCTCATTTAAATGTTCCATTAATTATCAGTATGTGTGATGTGCAAATGTTACGTGTGATATATTACTTGGGTTAGTGTGTCGTGATGTCGGCCATCGCTCAGCAGATGACAATCCAAGTATGGGACTTTGATGACACGAAGAACGATGAACGTCTCGGCAGGTATCGTATAAACTACAAATTCTCTTTTTGAAAAAATATTTAAAAACATAATCTCTAACAAAGTCATCTTGTGCAACAGAATAATTGTACAAAATTCTTACAACCAAAAACATTATGTTTTAAAAATATCAGTCTGATCGGCTCATTACATACAAATATATAACAATAAGAGAGGAAAAAAGAGCGGTGCAATTCTGTTACACGAGATGACTTTGTTAGAGATCAGGTTTTTCAATTTTTTTTTCAAAATTTCCTAAAAAGAGATATTCAAAAATAGACTTTCATTCCGTTCTTTGAAGTTCGATTCTGGGTCAACTCTACATATATAAATTCTCTGTTCTCTATTTCATTTTTATTTTTAATTAATTTCTTTTCAATCTTAGGTTTGTGAAAGCATTTAAATATGATTTTCGAATAAAAAGGGATGGCGAGGGTGTTCCATTTAATACTTAAAAAATAAAAATAATTAAAAATTATACTCAAGAAATAAAATTGAGTCCAAGCCTTGAATGTTTAAAAATAATTTTGAAAAAAATTGAATAAATATGAATTCTAAGATTAATATTTTATATTTTTAAACTGGCAGAACTCAACATGGAACTTTTTTTATTTTAAGTGTTCGAAATTGCGCAATTGATAATAAGAATATTTAAATTTGGTTCGTTATTTCTTTTGACGAAAGAAATTGTTTGGATAATTTTTCTTCTACATAAGAAAACTCTTATTAAATTTTGTGTAATTATATTTTAGAATATAATTAAAATTGTAGCTTACCTTAATATTTGAGCGCTACCTTCACAATTTTCAAAATATTGATTCATGGCACAAGGTTTGTTTAATTTTGAATAAAAATTAATTCAAGGTGATTCTTTTTAAATAAATTCATTTCATTTCACCAAAAGATTTTTTTTTCAACTTCTCAAGCATTTAAAAACCAAAATATATTTTCTTTTCTTTAGCTTTAAATAAAAAAATTCTAATTCTAGAATAAGTAAATTTATGGGCATTATCAAGTCATTAATATCACTTAATTAATCACTTGGAAAATCACGATTCAATTTTGTAGGTTCTACACTTTAATCATTTTTCCTGTTTGACTGACCTTCTATGGTGCTTTTCTGCTTGTTTTTCTGTGTGGTGAATTAGGGTGTGTTGTGTTTAGTCGTTCATTATGCTTGTACTAACATTAATATTAATGAATTATTGTTTGTTTTTTACCTTCGAAAGTAGGATGTGGAGAATTAGATGGTGGTTACTTCTCTCTTGTATTCTTATTCTAAATTTTACTTAAGCATAACTTTTTAAAAATCTAAATATTTTCAGTCCAAACTTTTTTTAGTAAAAAGAAATTTGTATTCGACAATACTTTATGCATAATTTTCTATATATAAAATTTTTTAAATGCCAGTTTGTTCATTTTGCAATATTCTTGGGATAAAAAAGTTGCTATTTAAAATCATTTTCAATAGAAAAAAGTAAAAATTATTATCTCTAAAGTAACAAATATTAAAAATTTCAAATTCTACTTGAGGTTTTTCAATTTTTGTAAATCAGTTTCCGCTGGAAAATTATATACATTTGGCCAGTAAGGAATTTAATTTAGATTGGATTTTGTTTACATGAAATTGCTCAAATTATTTATAGATAGCATTGCCTTTTAAAATAAAAAAATATATATGGTTAATTGAAAATTAACTTTGGAATTTGATACAACATTCACATTTATCAAATTAATTAACTTTCATTATTTCTTTTCATCAAATTTTATATAATATTCTTGGAAAATTTATTTGTAAGATGTATAGATATGCTATATAGAACAGTTCTAGATGTTAAAGATATACACTTACGATACATGTTCTTATAAAAAACCATGAATTCTATAGAGGTGAACATAGTTTAGAGTGGTCGTAGTTGAATTTTCACTATATTTTAAAATTAACTCTCGTGTTATTAAATGATTTAAATTAGCTTACGAGGGTTTGCGTATATTTCGAAGAATGTTGTTATGACAATTCCTTACAAAATAGTTCGAGAACTTCGGGTACAGAATTATATAAAAAATTAAATTATTAAAAACAATTCGTAAGGCTTGAGCAGTTTCTAATGTTATTAGGCTAAAAAATTTACATATAACTAAGGAATATCTAGGAAAATTAACCGAAGCCTTTAATTTGGACCAGGGGACAAAGCTCTTCATGTATGCACGGTACAGGTTTCTAATGAAATAATTCTTAATAAAAAATACTTCTAGTCTGGACTTTTTCGTGATTCTTTTTACTTTAAAAAATATAATATTTGAAGCATCAATGCTGTGACATTAGCAGGGCAGAAAAATTCTGAAGTTGCTTAGAAATGACTCATTCAGAATTAAATAATTTAAAAATGAAGTATTTTAAGTTTAAAAGGAGAATATTATACAAGAAAAAAAACAATTATTTCGCTTAACTTTCGAGATTTCAAATTATTTTTTTTATTTAAAAAGGAATTTTTCAAACACAGGCTGTAATCTATTCAATCAATTCGCAAGAGGTTGTGCTAACTCTTTGGGATTGGGATTCAAATATTCCTGGTATTCGATTTGATGACTTCCTGGGAAGGTAGTTAAAATTATTGCATGATTTCTTAATTTGCCTTTGGAAAGCAAAATAATATCATATTGCACTAATACTTGATCCTCTAAAAACGATCTTAATTATTATCGAAGCTTTTAATCTAATTTAAATATTCCCAGGCCCTCTGTTTTGTTCCATGGATTATATTAATTGCATTTTTCTGGTTTGAGAGTTCGATCTGCATTATGGCATGACTTGGGTCACATCGTTACTTCTCAATTTTGTTATGAAAATATCCTTTCAAGTCTCAAATCTTCTCCAAAGCGAAGGTTTTCAAAATTTGATGAATCTCCAAATTATTTTATCTGGTATTTCATTTTTGATGTAAAAAGATAAATGGACACTTTTATTTTTCTTATTTTGATGTTTGCGACTTGAATAGACATGAGAAGTGAATTTATTTAGTTTGATAACATAATTCAAATTGATTAACTCGACCGAAGTCAATAAAATAAGTTTAATTAAAGCTTATGTGTGGTGGCAGTTTATAGTTGAAGAGGGCTTGGGACCTAACTGCAAGATGGTTGCTCGCATATTTGACAAAGACAACACTGGTCAAGATGATCATCTCGGCAGGTATTGCAAATTGCACAAAATCCCGAAAAAATATTGCAAGGGTTCAATTATGTGCACGATTCATTTTTACCAATTCAGTTTTAAAATTACCCTTGAGTCGCCAATTTATAAAATTGTCTTGTATGTTATACAAATTCATTTGCGTCCTAGCCACATTTTGAATATCCTTTTGAAATTAAAATAAATATATATTATTTACTTTCATTTGTTCATTATTGAAATAATTAATTGCCAGAATTATATTTATTGTGCTTGGATTGAAAAACCGCACCACTTAGTATTTTTGCAATTTTGAACGTTGAACCTTACTTTGGAGAGGAAGTAATATTTTTAATATAATGCACTTTTAATTTTTTATTTGTAGCATGCCTCGTACATCCATTAATTATGCAAAAAATTATTCCGATCGCATTGCCGCTATAAGTGTAACTCCTACACGATTTTATTTGCCCATTTGTCTTCATTTTCATCAGAATGTTGTTAGTGAAATTGTTGTGGTTTGAATTTTACTGATTAATTTTCTGCAATGAATAGGGCGACGATCGAAGTTAGTCGAGTGAAAAAGATGGGAACTCTTGATACTGTGAGTCTGAGAATAAAATTCGCTTTTTTGAAGTTGGATAAACAATTTTTTTTATCCGTTTTTATTTTTTATAGTGGGTTTCTTTGGAGTTAGTAAAACATGGAATGGTACACCTAAGACTCTCTTGGTTTCAACTTTCGAACAAAATTTCTGATCTTCCAGCTGTAGGTTTCACCCTTAATATTTGTTTACCTCAAATTTTTAGATTTTATATAATACTACAATATTTGAACAATATTTTTAGGCTTTGAAGGAAACTCAACAACTGAGAGTTACTTCCATGAGTACCGCAGTTCTTATTTTGTACGTCGACTCTGCAAAAAATTTACCGGTTAGTTCGTTGTGTTTTAAATTTAAAAAGAAAGATCTTATGTAGAAAAATTTAGTAGATTTAAGATTTTTTCTAAAGTGAAGTTGAGAAAACATTGATAAGATCGGAATTTATTCAGATTTCAGTTCTAACATAAAACAAGATTTTAAATGTATAAAATTGTTTTCCATCCTGTGAATTTAAATAAATTGCAATTTTAAATCTTCTAGTCAAATTTTTTTGCTGTAGCCTTTGGTAATTCTAAATCGCTTTTAAATTCATATGTCTTGATTTTTAAAACGGGCTTTCCCGGGTCCAGATCAAGTCTGGGGTTAGCAGGAAAGTTTAAATTGCTAACCCCAGATTGGAGAGTTTCGCATGGAGGTACTGATGTGACCCTTGAAATGTCACATTTTATAAATTAAAAATTAGAAACAATTTGTCAGTTTTCCCTGTGCTTATTTATATTTCTTTATTTGTCTTGTAAATATTATCGATTTGCAGTGTATTCGAGGAAATAAACAACCGGATGTTTATTTGGAAGCCAATATTGGAGGGAAAACGGAAAGAACTGTTACAATATTGAGATCCTGTGATCCAGTTTGGGAACAAGGATTTACTTTTCTAGTAGCTAATCCTGAAACTGGGAGCATGAATTTCCAGGTAAAACATCAAATATGTAATTGTACATCTACATTATAAATTAAACTTGTAATATATGGGCGTCCGTATGAAAAAGGCGCTCGTTGCCCATTCCAGTATAGGAGATAGAGGATGATACTGGAACCTGTATTGAATCTATTGTCACTATACTCATGTCCCGAAAGCAAGGCAAGTGGGTATTTAGTTCATGTGCGAAGAAAAATTATAACACGTACACGTACGGCATTCGCCAACTTCAGATGAATTTTTTTTTAAATAGCGGTTTTTCGAATTTCCAACTTAAAAAGTCTTTGGTTTAAATTGATGGGGATTTATCCAGGTGCATAACTGTAAGCATTATTATAAACAGGAAGTAGGCATTGCTATTTTATTTAAGAAGGATTTAGATTCTGAATCACTTTTTGATAGATTGTGGACGAGAAAACGGGAGCGACAGTCGGAACAATGAACTACAATATTTCCACTTTGATGGAAAGACCTAATCTGGAATTAAAACAGGAGCCTTTTGATTTGGAACAGGCTGGAGGTGAAAGCAAATTAATAATTTCGATGGTCCTGAAGGTTTGTATACAAAATTTACATCCCTAAAATCATAAAACAATTCTGATTTAAATACTGGGTATACTATTATACTGTGTGTTTGTATCTAAATTCTCTATTTTCAGATTCTAAAATACGAACCACCAAATTCGGCTTCAGACGATGAAGATTATCCAGACTTAAGTGATTCTGTCAAGAAAATCGAACGACAAGAATCTACTATTAGCAATATCTCCAGTAGCAGTGAGTTCAGCTCGCGTTTTTACTAATGTTATAGAACAAATTGATTATAAAGTTTTCTTAATTAGGACATATATAAATATATATTTATTTAAGACGGAAATTAAAGTGAAGACTAATTTTCTGTTACTGGTCTTGCTCAAAATCAAATTAGTTCCCGATTTTTTAAATAAACGGAACTTAAATTTTCTTTTAGTTCCTACAAGCCCATTGAAAAAGCAGCCATCGAAAGAATCTTTACAAAGTGTGGGTAGCATCGCATCTGTACCAGGAACCACAAATATTTCTACTGGTCCCGAAGTTCCAACTCCCGTATGTGAAGAACCTTTAATGGTTGAAAATGCATTTTCGGAAGTTTCCGCCAGTCCAAATCTCGTTCACAGACACACAAGTTTCACTTCTTCTGCAGGGGATGCAAAACTTGGAAGATTACAATTAACTCTACAGTACAGCGAACCCAGGCAGAAACTTTACATCCACGTCCACAAAATTGCGTAAGAAAGAGTTTTTACATTTTATGTTGCAAGAGTTTTACATTTTGTTTCAAAAAAGCAGCATTAAGAAGTATTTTTAAGATTTTTAATTAATTAATACTGTTTGTAAATGTATGTGAACACTCAAATTCATACTGAATTTAGATGTACATCTGAATTCAATAATTCATCAAGTATAGAGGATTTAAGAGAATCCGAAGAATTAAAAATTCGAATAAATCAGTTAAATTCAAACAAATTAGGGTATGTTCAAGGGAATTATGAAGAATTTAAGTGGGTTCAAAACAATCATTTGAATTATTAAAATGGATTAAATTTGTAGAAAAAACTATAAAGTGAATTTTGTCAAGAAGGCCAAATTAATTTTTTTTGTAATTTATAGTAATATTTTTGGAATACCTTATGAGTTTCATCCTTGTTGAACTATTCTGCATATAGAAAACCTTATTTATTATAATATATAATATAATTATCAATTCTTTTTTTAAAACATTCTTAGTTTTATGTCTTAAGGAAGCTTATATCATGTATACAATATTTTAACAATTCTTCGACAGTGTAGTCGAAGGAGAAGAAGCAGACAAAAAAGCAGAAAAGGCAAGACTAATAAAAAAAGTCAAATTAATAAAAAAGTGTCAGCAAAAACATAATTTTATCAATTTTTTAATTTAAAATTTTAATTCTGTAACTGTATATTATTTGAATGTATACTATTAGAAATATTCGGAAATTTATGAAGTTATAATGTTACAAAAGTAATGGAAAATTTAGCAGTATTTTCGTAAATTTACATTGAATTACGAAAAAAGTTTTGCAATGTTCTGTTACATGTAATGGCATACAACTTTCCTTTCTCGAAACGTAAAACTGTTTTTTTACAAGTTTCGGAATTTGCAGGTACAATGTATCCAAGTATTTCGTAATCGTAACTGAAAGTTACGAAACTTGTAGCTGAATTTTCGTAGGATTATGTTAAATTGACGAAACTTGTAACTCAATTTTCCCATATTTATAATAATTTTCCGCAATTCATCATCAGGACATGTGACTTGACGTCTTTAATGTACCTTTGTAATCAGTAATTTGCATTATAAATAAATTAGTATTTTAGCACAATTTCTAGTTTAAAAGTCATCAATAACAAATTTCGTTCATTTGAACGTTCTGAACTTCAAGCACATTCGTCTTTAGGACATCCTTTGTCTTTATTCTTGTCTTTAAAAGGCCCTCAGGGCGTCCTCAAGACATCCGTCCAAAAACGTTTATAGGAAAAATTTATGACATTTGTGGCCACTGGGAGTTTTGCCGAAAAAAAATAAAAATCTCGCGCTTTAAAAAGTACATAAAATTTGCAAAATGAAAAATGTCCGAAATATTAAATTAACGAACAAAAAACTACCTAAAATATTTGTTCACGAAATTGAAATGATCCGAAATTACTAAATTCCTAAATAAGAAATGTCAGGACTTGTACTTTCAGAATACTTCAATTTCGTTACTAAATATTTTCTGTGGTTTTATTTCTGCAACGAACGTGCTTACCGTCCCGGTAGTACTCTATTGATTTGGAGTGGTTCCATGGACATAGTTCCTGACATAATTCTCCCTGACTTCGAGAAGCGAACCATGTTCGTTATCGGATTTTCGACACCAGCTGACAAAAACATCATAGCCAAGGAGAATGAAATGAAAGAGAGGAGTTGCGACTATTGTACCCGGAATATTCTGTTAAATTCATCGTCCTTATCATCGGCGCTCTTGGAGGTGCCAAGCTTTCACTGGTTTATAGCCTGAAAAGCATCCCCGCGTGTGAACAATATGCTAAAACACTTGCGGGGAAAGTGGTCGTTCTTGGGTCGCTCCTTCTTCTCAGGGTGCACGAGACTTTTGCCGGATCGTCGTATTGATTCCGTTACAGACTGTAACTACCTATCTCACGTTCGTGAGACATGGTTATGGCTGAAATTTTGCCGCGATTTCGCGGAGATCGACTGGGATCGCTTGGATATATAATACCTAAAATGTTTAATTACGAAATTTAAATCTCCCGTAATTACTCAATTCCGAATTAACCAATTTTGATATTCCGAAAGAAATTATAATTTTGTATCAGTTGAAATAATGTTAAATCTATTAAGCATGTATATGTATAATATAATATTTAAATCGTTGTTGATTTATTTGGACCTTTTAATATCGAAAACTTTTTATGACACTGTCCAAGGGTCAAAACTGAAGAGATGATGCACGAAATTATATGAAGTTGGTTTGTTCCCTAGTTTCAACATCTAAAAAAAAATTTTCATTCATTTTATAAAAATTCTCGTAAGTAAAAAAACTATGGTCGATATGATCGATAAATTTATATAAGAGAACCTAAGAAATAAAAAAAGCCGATATGAATGTTTTTCTTTTGTGAATTTGGCATGTAGTTCCCTCATTGTGTAATTAATAAATAATATCCAGATTTTGTTTTTGATTTTATTACGAAAGCAGCCAAGTGTAAATTTAAAATGTTATTTTTTGATTTCAGGAATCTACCTCTGCCTCAAAATGAACCCCACAACATTCCAGATCCTTACGTGAAGCTTTACCTGATGCCAGACAAGCACAAAGAAACTAAACGCAAAACTGCTGTGATAAAAGATAATTGCAATCCAGTATTTGACGAAAAATTCGAGTACATAGTTTCCCAAGGAGACATAAATAGCAAAACTCTAGAAATTTCCGTGTGTACGCAAAAAGGCTGGCTTTCATCAGGCAATAATATAATGGGGCAAATCCACATTGATCTGTCCGAAATCGATTTCTCTCAATCCGTTACTACCTGGTTTGATTTACTGCCAGAAATAAAAGACTAGACTCGGAGGCGTAGAATGGGGAGGTTTTTTCTATTTTATAAATGTTTCGGGGGGGGGGGGGGGTAAAAAATAAAAAAAAAAAAGAAAAAG
>JAAAKG020132452.1:0-14501 GCA_010014905.2 Druon quercuslanigerum
ACTAACCATAACCTTAAATTTGACCTCAAACCTTAAATTCAAGGTAACTTCAAGGTCAGTGTCATTTTTCACAATAACATAGGCATTTTTGGACACGAAACACCTATTTTTGACATCGGCAATCGAAAGAGCAGAAAATTGGACGTTGAGATGCGCATTAAGGTCTAAGGTCTAGAAGACCTCTAGAGGTCGTATTAAGGTCAAATTGCGGAATTAGCGTGCAGAAAACAAGTCTTTAGTAATTTTAGTTTTGAGCCAAAGCATTTAATTTTGACATCAGCAATAGAAAGAGTGTAAAATTTTAGGTTCAAATATTCATTAAAGTTAAACGTCAAGATGTTCGACCAGCGATCTCAAAACCTCTTAGGTGACTCAAACCTTCTTAGGTTCTCAGATACTTTGTACAGTGTAAAAAAGTTTAATGGTGGTGGTTTATCTGTATCCCTTACGAGGTGGTCTAAGATTCAACCATAAATTACTTACCAGCAACTTTATAAATCCTGTGGTTACGGTTTTAGCAACTTTGGATAGATAGATTTACATCATAGATTTACCTGCAAGTACAATTTGACCTTCATACGACCTTCTACAGGTGACCTTGACCTTAGACCTTAATGCATATCTGAACGTAAAATTTCCCGCTCTTTCAATTGCCTTTGTCAAAAATAGGGGTTCCCATTTAAAAAAACAAACTTGACCTTGAACAGCGAGGTCCAAGGTCAAATACAAGGTTACCATTAAATTCCCCGGGAAAAATTACTAACGACTTCATGTTAATTTTAATTTTCTATTTTAAATTTTCTAAAAGTTTCTGGGGATTTCATACTTTTTCCTCACCCTGTATATAATTCAAATAGTGTACTACACATCATAATTATTTGAAAACGAGTATAATGAAGGATAAAGTATAAATAATGAATATATATACAACAATAATCAATTTTGCAGCTTACTTGGTTTTAATGTCGTTGTAAAAATTCGGGCTTTGTGCGAGTTTCTCAAAAAACTTACCAGTTATATATGATAATTAAAAAAAAGTTAAAAAATGGAAACCGTTAAAAATTGAAAATTTTTTTAGGTAACACGATTATGTGATATTTTTAACTCTATATTGAAACAGTAAGAAGGACATATTATGAAATTGTGAACGGAACATAGTTTGTCTGCAAGTCACAGAAATAATGTAAGGTCACACTCCTGCTCCTTTTCCCACGCGTCATGGGGGGCGGGAAGGCACCCCTGTGATTGGTCACAGAAATAATGTAAAGTCACACTCCTGTCCCTTTACCCACGCGTCGTGGGGGCGGGAAGGCACCCCTGTGATTGGTCACAGAAATAATGTAAGGTCACAACCCTGCCCCTTTTCCCACGCGTCACCGACCTCTTTCACCATGCCCGTTTTATCTGTCACCTATTCATAATGTCACTCACCCCTCCTGCAAGCACACCGACCTCTTTCACCATGCCCGTGTATCTGTCACCCTTTTTTAAATGTCACCCACCCCCCTCTGCAAGCACACCGACCTCTTTCACCATGTCCGTTCATCTGTCACCTATTCATAAATTTCACCCACCCCTCCTGTTTGAAAAATGTTGTGAAATTTTGCATTTTGTCTGTTATAAAGGCAAAAAGCCATGAATTGTATGGGTTTTTTAAAAATGAAAATCGATATATCACTGATTTTCTGGGAAACTATTATCTGTAAAATAATGTATATAACAAAAAATATATATCTGGATGAGGTCTACAACTTTTGTTTGAAACTTTTTTTGAAATTTTGCATATTACCTGAGATGAACGCAAAAAACCATGATTTTTTATGGTTTTTTCACGGTTTCACCATAAAAATCGACTAGTCGCCAATTTTCACTATCATTTTCGTAATCAGCGCGTCAAAGTACGTAGGTATACGTAGTTTGATGCGTTTTGAAAGTGGACCCTAATCGGAAGTTTATCCATTTATCTGTATGAGTAAACAATGTATAACAAATTTTTAGAGCTTTTATTTATTTTTGTTAAAAAATATATAAACTTGAATTTTTACTTTTTGTTGAAAAATATTTGTGCATATTACACATTATAATAACCAAATCTGTTAAAAGATGTTAGATAACAAATTGAAACAAGTATTTTCTATCCAAAATTAGTTTACAAATAAAAATGTTTTTTAAAAGCCAGTAGTATTTATATTACTCCTCATCTTATTACTCCTCATTTTATTTTTTGCAGATGTATAAGTAAATACTTTTTCTTGGAATATACACTATATGTTATATTATTTTGTAAATTTAATAAATAACAGAAATATTGATACTTCTTCAGATAAATGTTCTGTTTGTGTCTCTTTGCAATAATTTATTTTACATTCACGTTAAACTTAGTAAAGATACTTCTGTTAACATTTTTGATCCCATGAAGATCTAAAAGATGCAGGTTTTATAAAATTCAAGGGTCTTAAGAAAAAGAATTCAAAGTGGAAAACATTACTTTCTATAGGGGATATGTTCGATGAAGATAATAATCATACTAATAATAAGTGAGGTATATATTTTCATTTATTATTGAACCAAGAATTATAGATCATTTAAATTGAGAAAATCTGACCTATAATTATATATATATAAAAAAAAAGAAATGTGAGGTTCCATAAATTAATTTTGTTTAAATTTCATTTTATAGGGTATTGACAAGGAACATCTTTGGTTTACTCTTTAAGGCACTCAGAGGAAGATTCGATATAGAAGGTTTCATATTTAAGCTGCATTAGTTGCTTCTAGTGGTGGATATCGTACGGGGCAAAAATCTCGATATCCTTGGAATATGTCAAGGATATCTCGAGAGATTTTTGGGACATTTTTCAGGATATTTCATATCCTGCCGAGATATCCTTTTAAATAGCTATATTTCAATTTTAGTTAGATTCAACTTTAAGCTTTTTATTTTGAAGACTTCCTTAATATTGTTCAATTTTTTGATATTTCAACTCTAAACATGTCAAGTTTTAATATACACTGCAGTCAAATACTGGCATTTAAAAAGTTACAATTAAAATTATTTCTTTATTCTTAAAGTGAAAATATATTTACATATAATCTTTGGGATGATTTTTTAACTAATTCTCTGCTCGCGTTTCAGCTGTGAAATACTGGATTGCACAATGTACTCCATCAAGAAAGTTAATACTGGCAACTGCTTTTTACGGAATATCTTATATATTGGCCAACCCAAAACAAATTCAGAGAGGCGCACCATTTTCTGGTTAAGGAGATGTTGGTGGACCAGAAGGTGTACGATAATTTTGGTATTTTTGTCTTTATAAAGAAATAATATTTTAATTAACAAGAAAGTTAAGTGGGACGATGGTCGTGAGGGTCCGAATCCCGCCTCGCGCTCTGGAAGAGCCTTGGTGGCCCATGCGGTGAACACTAGGCTGTATTGCTCTTGGTGGTTCGGAACCAACCTTAAACGGTAGGTCCCCCTCCCACCACCAAGTAAGTGTGTGGGAGGTGTGTAAAGGACAGGGAAGAAGATGCAAGAAAATTGTAAACCCTTAGGGGACACATTAGAAGCTTCCATCCACTACAAAAAAAAATAGTTTCTCCTTCCATAAATAAAAAGACGATTGATAGTAAGCGGTTTTAAATTAGTTTTTGTAAATGCTCCAGTGGTGGGGCAAATTGTCAAAAATAAGTAAGAAAATAAATATTAATCTCTTTCATATAACTGATCTTTTAGAATTATAGCAATATTTCAATAAGGAAATAAAGACTCGTCTGACCACTAGTACCTGCCAGCAGACCCGTGCACTCACCCTACCTAAACTTTAGCTTACTTTTGACTAACTTTGTGGGACGCAAATATAGTATGATATCAAAATGAAGGTATATCATACTTCTCTGAATAATGAAGAATATCATGTTTTGAATTTTAGTCCTTTTCATCTTGCGAAACAGGCGTTAGTGGAAGTTCGTCAGGGCTGATTGAGGCTTCAGAATTACAGTTCGTCCAGGGAATTAAACAGACTCTCTTGTTACGTGACTCGCATGTTTAAATTCTGGAACATACGTCTTCCTAGAATCTGGTAGGATAACTTATATCTTCTTCCTTGCTGTAGTAGGTGGATCCCAGTGGAGAGAGTAATGACTGCGGAGATATTCTTACATTAACGCTACTATGAGACGTGTTTGCTGAAAAACGTGAGAAATTTGACAGTAGCTCTGGAATCTATTTCACTGCTGCAAATTAAAATCGCTCTGCTTCTGGTAACACTTAATCAAATATTCAGTCGAATTAAAAAATGTAGGTTAGGTTACCCACAGCTATTGAATCATTTTAACAAAATATTAGTTATACTTATAGTTTGCAAATTCAGAAGTATTGATGAGCCTTATTAACAACTTGAATTGCATATCGCGGAGCAGATTAAGTAAACATCGAAAATTGGTGCAGTGACATTTCTGCTGAAAATTGTGCTTTTCATATGTGTACGATTTCAGAGAATGTTTATTTATCTCATTCTTGAAAGTATAAGAAAGTTTCCAAGTTGATGGTTCCATGAGATATCGCATCTCAGCGATAGTCGCCAGAAAGTTGGTCGATTTAAACCATGTGTGCACTTGATTGCGCGAATAATTTGAGTCTGCATTCTCTCCATAATTCAAATACACCCTATTAATTAATTAATGCTTTTATTATCATTAATCGAATTTAATTTTACCTTTGAAGACTACTTTGCTTTAAGATAGGTACAATTAAGGATTGATACTAAAATTCTATCTACTCTATAGCACCATTAGGCGAAAAATATAAATATTCTCTCTTAAAATATAATAAGTATCGCCGTAAAAGTTTGAAAACTCGTATTTCACATCTTCAGTAATCTAAATAAAAATTTCTTTCATATTTAGACCTACGATGACTTTAAACTTTATTTGTAGAGAACTGAAAAGCTTTTGTTAGAGAAAAAACTTCGTCCATTTTCAAAACAGTTGACTTCAAAAGGGACTGAGGGGATGATTTTGCATTTAATTTAGAAACTTTCCTGGGACAACGGGGAACCTTAAAATGGCCTATTTTTTATACTCAAGTATTTATCAATATTATATAAAAGGGGCTGAGTCATGCCAACTCCAGGCAACTCTGATTTACGGCAAGGCACATTGCCGCATCTCGCAGTCGGAAAAATTTTAAGTCCAGAAAAATGTGTAAAAGTGCGGGAAGGGGGAATACTGCTGTGATTGTTCACAGAGATAATTAATTTCCCCTAATATTTTTTGCTAATTTTTTATAAATTACACATTATTTATGCATGAGGGAGGCCGCAATTTGACTTACCACAATGTAACTTGTTGCAAATGTGACATGAAACAAATGGATAATATGCCGCAAATGAAATTGTCGCAATGTGAAATGCAGGGAGGTGGCATGATCTGGACCCCACAAAACGGCATTCAGGTCCGTTAAGCTGGCAGGACCACTTGGAAAAAATGGACTAAAAACCTATAGAGAATTTAGGGCTCTTTAGGGCTAATTTAATGCCTCATTGCAAATTTAATTTAGTTAAATTTCGCAATAGGACATTAAATTAGCCCTAAATAAGACGTAAATTCCCATACAGGTTTTTAGTCCATTTTTGCAATGTGGTTCTGCCAGCTTAACGGATCTAGGGTTTTCGGACTTATTAGTCACATACATTTACCAAATCATTTTATTCTTATATCGAAAGTTGATTTTCAAGGGTTAACAAGAACGTCACACTTATGTGCAAGATGAAATTAAAAAGAAAGCGGGATCTATAATGTTACATTTGATTCAATTAGGTCAAAGGCGTACAGGATATTGTTGCAATTTATTTTTAATATAAGAAAAATGCATTTTTTCGGTATTGTCATTGCGTTCTTTAAATTATAATTATTATTTGTTTATAATCAATTATTATTCTGATAATTATTGGATCTAATAAACGAATAATAACTTCTATCTATTGAAAATGTGAGTTCCTTTTCACAAATGTTTCGAGACGAATTGCTCATAGAAAGAGAGAGAAGCTGTAAGATTATACCCGGTTTATGCACGCAACAGTCTACTGTTGGTTATCTACTGTTGGACAATGTAAAGTCCAATAAAAAGCCCTCAAATGTTTATAAATATTGAGGAAAGATCGATTTGTATCAATACATGTTGAACATTAAACTTATAGCATTGATTCTAATGTAAGAATATGACAAAAATATGTTTCATTGAGTTAAAAAGTATGAATAAAAAAGAGGCGAAATCTTTTTTCAGGTCAAAATAAATTTTTTTGTCTCACACATTATCTAATTATAAATTTCAATAATACGTCATCAGAAGATATAGTATTCTTGCTGAAGAGTTATACACTGTAATAATTTCTTGGGAAATTTTCCCCAAAATTGTCTTGACGCTAATTTACACACATTTTCCCTACTAAACTTTGGGAAAAATTCCCCAAACATTTGCGCAGAATATTAACAAAAAACGTGCATTTTATGAATGAATTTAAATAAGGAACTTTCCCAAAAAATTGTGGAATATTGCCTATAAGTTTGTGAAAATAGATAGTCACTAGTAAAGACACTCTCCATAAACTTTTTTGGAATATTAAACAAGAAGTGTTGCGTTTTCCCCAAGATTTGATGGGGAACAATATTCAATGCTAAACATTTAAAAACTTTATGTAAGGTAAAAATCACAAACATTTGTGGAATAATAATAAAAAAGCAAGTTCAGTTCAACTTCAGGTAATTATGCCTTGTTCCGTGTCGACTGTTCTCATAACCACTTATCGCATAATTTCTATTGCGAGAGAGGCAGAACGTCGTACCCTATTTGATTTTCTCCCAAACTGCCACCTCAGAGCCGCAAGATTACAATAAAGGTGGTAGCCATATCTGACCTGTACCCTGCTGCAGTATACTTCTGTTAACTGATTGATCAAAACCTTTTTTTACCAATTCCAACTACCTGAAGGATTAGAATTTATTTATACATGTCAAACCTTTCCGATCAATTTAAAAATGAGCATCTATACGAATTTAGAGTCTTATGACTTCCTTCCACCTTTACACCTTTCACCTACATCTAATTCTATATGTATTTTTTGCAGATGTGGTATTTTTAAATTCCATACAAAGGTATAATTGTTTATAAATGTTTCTAGAAATTCGTAATTTTCTGAAAAATATTATAAATAAAACAAGATATGCCTTTTTGTACATTTTGATAATTATTTGTATAAAAAGTTTATTTTTCATACAAAATTATCAACTTAATAATCACTGCCCTAAATCAGTTTTGCGAATAAGGTGGCACTTAGTTTTCTCGAATGGATTTTTCGTGCTGAACACGAATGTGGATTCAAAAACTTCCCATCACGTCACTTTTTTTAGAAAAAAGGGTTGCAACCCCTAAATACGCCGTTTTTGGCAATTTAAAAAAAATGTAGAGCTGAACAATGGTGTGCTACAAACTTCGGTAATATCAGAAATTAAAAGCTGAAACAAATCCATCAAATGAGCCGTATGCCAAATTGGTCGCATGCGCCCTTAAAGCGAGAGGGGCGGGTGGGGGGGTTGTTTTTGCTAGGGTGGTGGAAGAAAATCTCTCGAATAACAAAATTCACTAAATCCGTTAGAATTTCAAAAAATCGTCCTAAATTTTTAACTCAAAAAATGTAACTGCATATTCGTGATCATCGACCCTTAAACCCCCCGAGTAACAAGTTTTAAGCGAATGCGATCAAAATTTGAAAAAATGGTTCACCATATCGGATTCGTTATTTTTAATTTTTAAAACATAACTGCATATTCATAATCAGTGACCTTTAAAACCTGTCAAACCCAAACATTTTATTATTCCAGGACGTGGGTCAAAGTATGTTAACATCTTTTCTGGCTTCATTTTCTTCCTCCACCCCTAGACAAAAACACTCTCCAGCTCTTAGAGTGCTTGCGAGTAATTTAGCATAGGGCTCATTTAAAAGGGCTTGTTTCAGCCTTTAATTTTTGATATCAGCGAAGTTTGTAGCACGTCACGGTTCAGCTCTACAAATTTTTAAACATGGCTAAAAACGCCGGTTTCAGGAGTTTCAACCCCTCTTTTCTTAAAAACGTGACTTAATGGAAACTTTTGAACCACACAAAAAATCCACCCGGAAACAATATTTGAGATGACCTTAACATTAATAAATCTAGTATTGGAAAGGAAAAACCTTATTGGATCGACATATTACAGACTATCCATTAGTAGCTAGACAATAATCAGACGCGAAAGAGGTGTTGACGTAACATAATGAACCAAAAATCATGTTATAAGATTCGTTGAAAAATCTAAATCAGTTACCTTGTTAAGACAGTTTTCACCTTCTTTTTTAATGAAAACCATTTCAGTAAAGGCGCGCTTATAAAAATTAGGTTCGACATGTAGGATTTTAACTTCATCCCATTTAATGACAGTTGGATCCCTGTTATGGCATGGAACCAAATGTTTAGCAATGACTTTGTCCCGCTACAATCCCACGTGATTATCTTATCTTTACCTAATTTAATAAATTTGTTTAACCTGGAACCTACTCTAAAAACAGTTTTTATTTTAAAAGTATTCAATAGTCTTTTGAAAATTTGTGAAATTGTCCCAAAAAAGGTATGGAAATGATCTCCTGTTTTACATCAATAATTCCATCAAAATTTAAAATGTCGTTAGAGGGTTGATTTTTCTAGAAATCTGGCTCAGTCTTTTTTTTAATGTGTTTCTGTACGAACTCATTGGGGTAATTGTTATACCATAAGTATTTTTTGACAATTTGCAAGTAATCTAAGTGGAAAGTATTATCGGATAGCAGAATAGCAGCATCGACTAGGGTTTTAACAAGTTCTATTTTATGTTTGATAAGGATGGTTAGATAAATAATTAAGAAATTATCCAGGATAAGTTGCTTTCCTAAACCAATTCGTGATAATGGAATTATTCTTATCTCGATAAAGTTGTAAATTCAAAAAGTTAATAGAATTTTTGTTTTCAATATCAACGGTAACTTGTTTAAAATTTATGGTAAGAATTAAAATGTGATACTCTCAGGTTAATTTTATTTTTAGGTAGAGTAAGAAAGGAATCGTCTACATGACGAAAATACACTGGAAATTGAAAATTCAATCCATCCATGACATTCGTTTCAAGTTCTTGCATAGCAATCTCTGCAAGAATTGCAGAGATGGGTGACCTCATTGGGGTGCGAAAAGTCTGTCTGTAAAATTGCTTATCAAATTTAAAATAAGTAAAAACCATTAAGAAAACAATACCCTTCTTAAAATTATCTAACGGAATTTCTGTATATTTGCTAATGTGATGCCACTTATTCTCTATACCTTTAATTACCAGATTTAAATAAATGGTTGTGAAAAGCGATGAGACATGTAAGGAAGCCACAATATGGTCACAATATTATCCTGCTCAATGTTTTGGCTAAAGTATATGTGGGCGAATTAATAGAGAAAATAACTGGTCTAAGAGGATAATTTTGTTTATGGATCTTAGGAAGACCATAAAACCTAGAAATATTAGTTTTCTCTGTTATGAGGTGCTTTTTTTAACATTAGGACTAAGAAACTGTGCGATTCTTTATCCATTAATTAATTTAAATGTATTTCCTTGTATGTTTTTAAGGGATCAAGTTCTATTTTTCATAAGTGTTAGGGTCATCAAGCAAGATTTTAACCTTAACGTCCGAATATATCAAAGAACCTACACACATTTCTAATACTGATAGACTCATTGCTAAAACTATTACATTAACATAAAACCTTTTAAATTTTCATAAAAACTTACTGGTGACACAAGTAGATAAAGGAAATGTTACTGTTGTGATAGATAGACAGAAATACATAAATAAGGCAAAGAACATGCTTGATGATCCGAACCAGTTATTTCTTCTATCAATTGGCCTACATACACTTTAGCCAAAACATTGAACAGGATAATTTCGGACTCCTCACCTCCCTATAAATATGTTGTTAAAAATTCACTTACTTTTAAAGATTACATAAACAAAACTAAAACTCCTGATTACCGTATTATGGCTTCGTTAGACGTCTGATCGCTTTTTGCAAACATTCCTTTAGATATGTCAATTTAAGGTATGGAGAATAGGTGGTATATCACATTAGCAAATTTACAGAAATTTGGTTAGATAATTTTAAGAAGGGTATTGTTTTCTTAATGCATTCCACTTATTTTAAATTTGATAAGCAATTTTACAGACAGACTTTTGGCACCCCGATGGGGTTACCCATCTCCGCAATTGTTGCAGAGATTGTTATTCAAGATCTTGAAAAGAATGTCATTGAAGGATTGGGTTTTAAAATTTCAGTGTATTTTCGTTATGTAGATCATCACTTTCTTATTCTACCTAAAAATAAAATTAATCTGACAGTATCACATTTTAATTCTTACCATAATAGATTACAATTTATCTTTGATATTGAAAACAAAAATTCTATTAACTTTTTGAATTTACAACTTTGCCCAGATGATAATTATTCCATTATCGCGTGTTGGTTTAGGAAAGCAACTTATGCTAGAAAATTTCTTAATTATTTATCTAACCGCCCTATTCAACATAAAATAGAAATTGTTAAAAACCTATTGCTGCTATTCTGCTATCCGATAGTACTTTTAACTCAGATAACTTGCAAATTGTCAAAAAAATACCAATGGTATAACTCAATAGAATAAAATAGAATAAACAGGAATTGTGTGTTTTTATAAAAAAAAACTAAAAACAGATGTCATGGAACTAACATCATTATGAAATTATTATGTTTTTAAAAGATGTTCAGTTGATGTTAAGTCGAGAGCCTGTCGGTGAAGCTTAGAATGTCAGTATCTGTTCACGCATTAATTTCCTCAGGTTCCATAAAGGGGAACATAAGGCTTTGTTACTTGAGCCCAGCTAATGCTGGGTACTGGCGTAAGACATGCAAGCAAGTAGCATTGTAGCATTATAGCTACCGCATTTCCTGCACTTTGTCGTCGGGGTAAAACCCATTTCTTGCATATGATAGTTCAAGTGATTGAGGTCAGGATGCGCTACTTTTCGCTAGCTGGTCTGCTAGTTTTACAATTGTAGTCAATGTCGCTTGGCTATCCGAGCAGATTTTATTCTGCATTCCAGCAGCTTTTTCTTCTATTAATGTCTCAGTACAGCGGAGGACGGGCATGAGCTTTACCTGAAAGACGATGGCATGCCGTCGAAACGGGATCCCTATTCTCCTCTTTCCTATACTGTCATAGATTCCTGCTCTTGATACCCTTCTCCTTTGGAGCCATCTATAGCAGATGTCCCCTTCGAGGAGCAGGATAAAATTCGTTTTCCATTTATCCATACTTAAAATGGAGATACGAGAAGTCTTACTAAAGTTGAAGCGTTTTGCTGCTGTGTACTGCTTCATTTCTAGAATTGGCAGTGTGCAGATTAACTTGGAAGCCTTGAGTCTAGCCGCCAGTCCAAACCTATGCTCTTGCCAGGCGTTCCATCACTTTTTTTTATTGTATTCATACTGATATGAAATTCAGTCTCAAACCAACTTCGTTCTGTTTATCCTTTTGCACAATGCTTCAGTCTTGGAATTAAGTTTCTCCAGGTAGGTGTTCTATAATTCTGCTCTTTCCCTAGTCTTAATTGTACTAATGGATCAGTTTTTCTCATACGACTTAATCAAGGCACTTCGCAGAAAATCCACGGCATGCTCCAACTCATACATGGTACCGTTCCTTGTGGAGAATTTTACAAGCCTGCCTTTGAGTTCCTCTTCACACGAGACCCAAAGTGTATATCTGGACTTGCTGTTTTTATGTTCCTCAGTTCTTTCGAGCACAGAGAATGTGGAAGTATCACCACGATTGAGAATCTCCAGTTCAGTATCCGCTAGATACTCAATCAAATCTCTTCCTCTTGTGCTAATGTTTGTGTTCCCCTGTACAGTATGGTGGGAGTATGCGTCACGACCCAACAGAAGAGGACTCCTGTTATCCTGGCAGTGCTGTATTAGAGACTCTACCTCTCTAGGAGGTGGTAGCCTCTTAACGTTGCTCGGGAAATAAACCAAAGAGATATACTCCTCTAGCAATTCTCCGCTATAAATAAATCCTTGTCGACTATGCTTGACCTTGGTGGTTTTTGTTGTGGTGTTGTGCTTTGGAGAAACTCTTTCTTTGATCAATAGCTTATCTTCAGCTTTAGTTCCTTCTTGAGCCTAACCGCTCGAGTTCTCTCCACCAGACATTCCGTGACCAGATATCTGCAGCCTTCAATACGTTGGCCCAAGAACTGATAAAGTTGTCATTGAATCTGGGTTACGGCCATTGTGGGTTAAGGTGTCATCTCTTGACGTATTTCCTCCGTCAGCCTATCCAGGTCTATGGGAGCTAAACGGCCTTCAGGATTTTTCTGTAGCTGTGGCCCAGGAAACCTGATTGTTGTAATCGGTGTTAATAGTCTGCACCACTCCTAGCAGGATGTCCCCTGAGGAGTCGTTCAGCTTTAGCGGTGGATGAGATTCGGGCGCCGGATTGGAGCACTCACTATTTTTATTAAGTTTCTGTGTGTTGCAAATTTCGGCCCTGCTAGTAACTAGCAGACCCCGCTTGTAGGGGACGGGTCTTAAGTAGTATGGGATTCGACCTGGTGTCCCAGAGTCTCCGTTAATAAACTCTCGAATTTAATTTTTAATTTTTTAAAAATAATTTAAATTTTGAGAACGTTTTCTTCCTTTACTAAAAATATTTTTTCTTTGAACTTACATGGTTCTGCCGTGACATCCTCCAGTCTGCTAAATATCTTATTTATTGTATTCAATAATGGGCGGTTTTGAAATGAAATAAGCATTTAAATAAATACGAGCTCGGGAGGTCTTCTAATATTATTTTAACTGCAGCTAAAAATGGATGCAAGAATTTCACTAAAAATAATGGATTGTAATCATTTCAAAGTAGAAAAATTCATCAGCAGCACTTAACTAACTAAAAGGGACGGTCAGATATATTTTTTTCTACAAATTATGCCAAAAAGGTATGGTTATTTTGACACCAGAAAGAACAATTTGTAGAACTACCGTTTCTTCATAAAAATAAGGATTTTTTAGATCACCGTAATCTATATTTTTTAATTTAAATTTGTATTGTGAATAAACAAAGGAAAATGTATTTTTCTCTTAAATTTTTTTGCAATTATTTGCAATCACAATTAGGAAATGGTTTACAAGATTTATTTAAAACTCATATGTAATTCCTTTCAGCTAAAAATTTCACATTTTAGTATTATAGTAAACATTTAGTTATTATTAAATATTTTCATTCTGAAATTGTTCAACTTTTAAAATCTGTATAGTTCTAAATGAGATTAGAAAATATTTCTACTGGTTTTATATATGTAATTTAATTTTGAATGTCGTTCTTATTAATACATATGTTTATCTAAATGTTCTACATTAATCCCTTGTGTTTGATCGTGCGAAAACTATGGAAGCGTTTGGAACCGTCAAATCTTTTTTATCAGTGCGGGTCAGTCGACATGTGTCAGAATGTAGGTCGAATCCCACAAGGTGCCTAATCTATAGACTCTAGAGAGGTTTCCATTTGTTCTGAATATGAATGGACGGGAATATGATAGGGGTTGATCGATGATGACAGAACGATTGACGGCAGTTTGAAAACCCGCTTAGTACCATAGCATAATATTTGCGCAATACTCTCCTTGTACTTTGTACTCTAAAATCTCCTATTCGCTATATGTTTTAATAGTTATATTAACATCTGTAGTGATATATGCACAAAATTATTCGGCAGGATAACAGTTTTTTAAATTTTGCCCTTTCAAGAATGAAGTCAGAAAATTTGAACAATTTTTGTTTATAGGGATATATACCAGCCCTAGTGTAAAAATTTTCTGGCTGTCTCATGTTAGATCTGGCCCATATCTGGCAACATTTAGGTCGTCTAGTCATGACAGTCTAGTCTGGCTTAGATCTGGGATTTGTCCGCAATCAATACCATAAAAACATACAAAATCAAAATCATAAAAAATAAGAAATTAAACATTATTAAAAATTAATGTTTTCTTAAAAATTACACTTTATGTAATTTTTAATCGTTGTAAACTAGCCCAATAAAACAGCTAAAAATTAAAAAGATAAACGAACAAAAATCAGACGAAATATGCGACAAAATTTTGTTCATAAAAACTTTCAAAAACAATGTTTAAAGAACTTGTGGAAAACAAATTAAAAAAAAAAAGTTTTGAAATAATTGTTTAAAAAATTGGATTTGGGGCATATGCTACGAAACCCAATAAAATTTAATGAACTGATTTTATGTATATTTCCGTTAACAGTTAATTTATTTGACGTATGCAGGGTGTCCCACGAGAATTGTCGTTCCTTGTAATGGTGGATAGAGAAAACAAATTCAAGTCGAAAAGTCCCAAGAA
>JAAAKG020132453.1:0-14501 GCA_010014905.2 Druon quercuslanigerum
AGACCCTAGTTAGAAGGGACATAAGAAGCCATAGAAACACGAGAGCCTGCATGAAAAAATGCATGGACGTTAAAGTATGGCGGAAAATAGTTAATAAGAAGAGTGTCAGTAGAGTGAATGACGCCTGAAACAAAAAAACCTTAGATACTAATGGACCCAAGTGGGGAACCTCACATGACGACTTTGTGAGTATTTTCGCTTGGGGTGATTGCTAGAGAGATTTATCAGCAATCTGGGTCGGAGCAGTGTTGCGGAATGAACGTGTTATTTAAATAAATAACACGAGAAATCCTTAGAAAAAAACTCGGTTCATTTTCCAACGTTTTGTTTATTTTTTTATCAAAAGTTTATTTTTATGTTCAAGAGTAAGAAAAATGTGACATTTATGCTCATGACGAAACTGAAATGAAAAAGTTTTTCAAATTATATTGGACATCACCGCAAGTAACCTTATTTGTTGAATAAAAGTCAGAATTGTATTTTTACGAAAAATTAAAAATAAAAATTAAAATAAAATGTCTTTTTATTGCATTATTTACATTGGAATGATATTTGTGAAAAAGAAACTTCCCTCCACCGGTACATTTTAGCTATTTTTATGAAAGATTATTATTTTTAAATTGAATGCGCCTTATAAATAAAAATGGAAACGTCTGGAATTTACAGGGTATTTAAATCAGTTCTTGCCTGAATAATCCTGTCAATGTTTCATTGGTTCGAGGATTTTTTCGTTATTCATGAATAGCGACTGAAAACCTGTTTTGGTTCAAAAGTTAGCTATTTTATTGACATTTTATATGTAATTAATTTTTTTAATGCAAATTTAGCTTTTTCATGTTTGGTATAACATTTCTCTTCGTCACTTCGAAATTCAGCCAGTAAGTTGAAAATTTCTGTATTTTATTGAAACTTTGTCTTTTGTGGCAGAATATAAATCTTCTCGGTGACTAATTCACTTTTTTGATTTTAAATCAGCGTTACTTGTTCTACAACACATCATAACTTCAGTTTGATTAGATTTGGAAGGATCGGGTTCATAAGCTATGTCAATAAATAGGCTTCTGTAAGCTCTAACAGTTCCAGACAAGGGCTCCACCAAGATTACCCAGAAGCTAGATTCTGGACCAATTTCCTAACTATGAGAATATTAAATAACTTTATTTCATTGTACAAAACATATTAAATAAAACTTAGATCTTACATGAAGAATGTTTCAGCACTGAGTTCATTTTTTATTGCGACACGTGCAAAACTAGTTTGATAGGCTTCTCCCAAAAGATATGCCGTTCCAAATAAAACTTTTTTATTATCAAGTTTTAGATATTTATTAAAAATCTCTATTGTTAATTTTAATTCGAAAGAATGATTGTCGTTGATTATGTAATTTAAGAAACCGTTAAATATGCCATCATGTTTTGCATGAAATCCAATTCGTTTCGTCAATTTGGTTTTCGAATCGAGAATGATTATATTTCCACCAGGAAAAAGACATACTGTGACTTTGGACTAATCAAGCAAATCATTACTAAAAAACTGTTTTTATTCTCGAAATGCATTAAATAAATAATAGTGTTATGGTAAAAATTTAATAAAAAAAAACTAATAATAATTTCTATGAAATTGTTGAAGTTATTATTTTTCCTGAAAAGTCACAAATTGCGTTATTAGTGGATGTAGTAATTTCTCTTTACATACAATTATATATAAATTTGATCCTTGAAACGCTGAATTTGTTTTTTCAAACAAAAACAGAGATAAACTCAGCTACTCCCTTTTTTATTAAATATGGGTCATTTTTTTCATTTTTTAAAAACAAAAATCTGAAAAAATGTTTAAAGGATATGAGTGAATTTAATAAGGCGAATCATCTAAAATTAACTTCAATTCACTGACATTTCATTGAAAGTGAATTCGGAGTGAATACTAGTGAATTCAAGCGGATTTAAAAGAATTTATTTTCAATTTAAGGGAATTTGGAAGAAAAAATATTATTCCAAAATAATTAAAGAGAATGTTAGTTAATTTGACGGATTTTAAAGGAATTCTAGTCAATGGAATTACGTAATGTCAAAGAAATTTTTTTTAAATTCAATAGAATGAATTCCGTGAATTAGATAAATGCTATGAATTCCTTGAATTCCACAAAAGCAGTCAATTACTTGAATTCCGTGAATTCTGTGAATTCCGTGAATTCTGTGAATTCCGAGAATTCTTTCAATTTAATGAATTCCGCGTATTCCGTGACTTATAGCCCGTGAATACCATGAATTCCGTGAATTCCTTGAATTTCGTGCATTTAATGAATTTCTTAAAATCTGAAAATTTCCTTGAATTCCTCGAATTCCGTAAAGCCCGTGAATTCCATAAATTTCGTTAATTCCTTCAATTCCACGAATCACGGAAATTCCGTGAATTTCGTGAATTGGACGATTTCCGTGAATTCCAAGAATTTCGTAAATTCCGTGATTTCCTTTAATTCCTTGAATTGTATTTGTTCCTTTCATTCCTTATGCACAATTTTCGCCTTACAAACGCTCTAATGCATGCATAGGAATGGTGGACGGTTACTTCACGATTTACAACATTTACACTACATGCATTGCTATTTCGTCCTTCCAATACCATGTTTGCAATTTTACCTTACGCTTGCATTGTAGAAGTCTTGGAGAAGTGTTGTAGAATTCCAAAAATGTTTAACACTGTTGGAAAGCGAGTGTAAGGCTAAATGGGAAACTGAGTGACTGGTTCGCTATTATGCATTCATTACCTGTGCCATTCATTACCTGTGTGTAATTAAAACAATACAAGCGGGATTGAGTGATCAAAATAAACAAATATTAGAAGGAAATTATTCCCTAAACATTTCTTAATAGGTGACCAAACTATAATTAATAAAAAGTTAATAACAAGTACTTCTTTTTTCCATTTGTTAGAAACCCGAGCTTTTTCCACTTAAAAACCCATGTTAATTTAAAAAGCTTGAGGATATAGGTTAATTTCGTCCCATTTGTAAAACAAAAATAGGGAATTTCCTTTTGCCGAAAAACGAAAATATTGAGGGGGGTTTGGCACCAGAATCATAAGTCAAATTTTTGGACCAGCCAGGTCCAATGTATGAAAATAAAATTTAGAAAAATTTATTCGAGGGAAGATAATTCAGGGGAATTCTGCTAAATTTCTATAGATTTAAGAGAATTTGAGTACAGTGATCCGCCTTGACTAATAAACAGTTTTTAGCTTTACAGAAAGAGTTAGTTGGTATTCCAGTCATATGACCTGTTCACGGTCGTTGGATTCAGTAATAAAAAATACATCTAAATTATGTATATCTTTTTGCTACAAAAAAATGAACATTCAAATTTTCCTTATATGGTTCAAGAATTATTTTGTTAGGAATGCATCGAGCATGTGGAGTAGTTATGAAACGAAATTTAAGCGTTTCATGCAAACAAGGGTTTAATATTGAAATAACTCGAGTGGTTTTTCCGCCAGTGAGTACTTCCCCAAAATATAAAGCAACAGGAACAAATTTCAGTTATATTTCGATTCTGCATAAGCCCAAATTCGATTAAATTATATTTACCGAAGTATCTGCCAGTTCTCTTTTAATTTCTCTGAGAACGATCAAATTTATGTGTCTCGAAGAAACGCTTCTCACAATTAAAGATTCATATGTAGATATGTAGATCACAAATTGTGTGGAAAACTCTAGAAGAACAGAATCACCAGTCGAATTTCGATGATAAGCCTCAAATTTAGGAACGATGATACGGACTTTCACAACAACACGAATATTTTTACTCGACTTAATCCTATCAAATTTGTTTTTTTTTCAATATTATGACCTTTTTTAAATTAGTAAATAATAGGTATTAATTAACAGAAATAAGATATTCACCAAAATTCGCCAGTGAAATTTCCTTCCTTCGAACCCAGTACTTTTACTTTTAATTGAACTTGACTTCCTGTTCTTAATATATCTTGCATAGACAAAACCATAACGCTAATTTTACGTTGTGCCACATCAACGGAGAATATATTAAAAATATTCTAAGGGGCCTATAATAATCTACGTCACACTTTATAGGGGGGGGGGGGTCTGTAATGTTTTGTGACGAAGCGAGGAGGGGTTCACGCAGAATGTAACGTCTCAGATGGGCAATATAAATGTAAATAAAAATTTTTTGAAAGGAAGGAAAAAAAAGTAATGATTTTATTTTGCAAGTAAAGCTTCTAAATACATATTTTACACTCTTTCTTCTATTCTCCTCTTTACCCCCTTTTTAAAAGAATTCCTCTTTTAACCCTTATTTTCCAGAAACGTCGAGATAACATAATATAACCATTATTATTCAATAATAGAAAACGGTTAACAGTCATTGGATAAACCCATGGCAGTTGCAAATAGAAAAAGACTGTCGCTTTGAAATTTCCATTTCAAATTTAAATTACAATTTTTATTATTCAACATGATTACGGAAATAAATTCAATCAATCGTAGTGTCTTTATTAGGTGATTCTTGTAAATCAGGTGGTCCGAGTATTGGAAGAGTTTCCAAAATTTTTCTTATCCAAGCACTGTACACTGAAACCTGCAAATATTCCTATTATAATCTGACTACTAAAGTATTAAAAAGGAATTCTAATAAAAGTAAGCTTTATTTGTAATAACCTTTGTGAAAATTGTGTAGTAATTAGGATCGCAAAAACCGGATCCTAATCTTCTAGGGCTAATGGAAACAATACCCTGAACTTCCCATATCGATGTGTTAGGTTTTTGAAGAACTAATCCCCCACCACTATCTCCATTACAAACTCCAGTTCCATTTTCCCACCCAGCACAAAATGTCGTGTAAGTTAAATATTTTCTAAAATCTTTTGTATGACTTTCGCGACATTTGTCTTCCGAAACTATTCTCAGGGAAGTTACTCGTAAAGTACTGCTGTAAGTATCGTTTTCTGTTAATCCCAAACCTGAAAATATCATTTTAAAAATTAGACGAGTTTAAGACTTTTGAGCGAAATCTAGAATAATTAAATTTTATAACTGCATTTTTTTTTTAATTTGCTTACCTGAAACTAAACCAATTTCACCACTTCTTAGAGAAACATCGAGAGTATTTTCCCAGTCGATGCAAGCAGGTCTCACTAAAGAATTTATCGTAACAGGCTTTTTTAGTATCAAAAGAGCTACATCGGAATTATAATTTCCTTCGTGATCTTGATAAGAATCCTGACTATCAATTTTTTCTACATCTATAATTTGGGTGTTTTCATCGTGGTTTGTGATGTTATTTGAGAAAGTTGCGAGTACCACCTGAATAATATTTATTGTTCAGTTGAAAAGATTCTTAGTATTATACAGTTTTTCATTTTTTCATTCATATCGAGGGGGCTACCACGCGACTTTTAAGTGTACACCAGATTTCAAGATTTCACACAAATTTTAAAGATTTTAAGATATCAGAAGGTTTTACAAATTTTTAAAGATTTAAAAAGACTTCACAAGGATTTAAAATATTTTTGAAATGTTTAAAAGATTTCAGCAAATTTTTAAAAAGATTTCCTAAAATTTCACAATGATTTCACAAAGATGTTAGTTTCCGAATGAACAATTGAAAGCATTTACTGATGCTTCGTGAATTTTAAAGGTTTCCAAGATTTCCCAGCAAACTTTTTCAAGATTTGAATCATTTTCAATAGCTTTCGCTAACATATTACTTTCTGTCTGGCTATTTGAAGTAATGTAAGGGTGCTACTGGAATTTAATAAAGATTTCCAATATTTCAATGATTTTACAAAGTATTGAAAGATTTGAAACATCCCACAAAAAGTTCAAACAGATTTCAAAGATTGCCCAAATGTTTGAAAGATTTCAAACTTTTTTAAGATTTCAATGATTTTACAAAGCTTTCACAAAGATATTAGCCTTTGAATGACTATTTAAAGTCTTATAATGGTGCTTCTAGAATTGAAGAAAGATTTCTAAGATTTCAATGATTTTACAAAGATTTTCAAGATTTCTCACAAATCCTCAAGGTTTTGTACAGATGTCCAAGGTTGCAGACAGATTTCAAAGATTTTTTAAATATTTTAAAGATTTCAAAATTTTCAAAAGATTTCAAAGGTTTTACAAATCTTCCTCAAAGATATTTGTTTCTGAAGGATTATTAAAAGCTATTTACTGATGCTTCTTGGATTTCAAAAAGATTTCCAAGATTTCAATGATTTCACAATGATAAAAAAATTTCAGAACATTTGAAAGATTTCAAATATCTACATGATTTAACGAAAATTTAGAAGATTTCAGAAAGATTTCAAAAATTTCAAGATTCCAGGACATCAAATATTTCAAAAGATTTTTAAGATTTCATAACTATATGTAATTTCACGCAGATTTTCACGCAGAAATATACGTAGAGATCCATGTGAATTTATCCAGTCAGATGTACATCCACATTGTAATTTGAAATCTTCCACTTAGATTTCCACGTAAAAATATTTACTTGAAATTCCATGCAAAAACTAACTTTTCAATTGTGTATAAGGGGTACTTATAAATAAGAAAATTGCTCCCATTCTTGTCTATCTCTTACAGTTTATGATATATTTGCAGTTAAAAATCACGTGCCTATTTACACGTGCAAGTTGTTTCAAAGTTGCATGTGTATTTCCAAGTGAACTTTAACGCGAATATTTTTACTTGGGTTCGAGGATTTCAGAAATATTTTCAATATTCCAAACTTTTCACAAAGAGAGCCATCCAGCCACGTATAAATTCATATGGAAATTTGAAACCTTCTGCGCTGCATTTCACGTAAGTTTCCACGTGAAAGTATTCAGGTAGAATTGTATGCAGATAATTCCTCCAGACGTATATGGATTAATACCTACTAATATAGTATACGGAGTACTGTAAACTAAAAATTGATATTCTTTTTTGTCTATTTCTTACGGCTTATGAGATATTTGCAGTTATAAATTATGTTTGCATTTCCAGGCGTTTCAAACTTCCGTGAGTATTTTCACATGAAATTTCACGAGGAATCTCAAGTGTTTCCACGTAAATTTTCCGGCCACGCGAAAATAAAAATATAAATTTGAAACCTTTAATGTGTAAGTTCACGCAGATTTTTATTTGAAAATATTTACGTGGAATTCCATGCAGAAATCAGCATTTAAAAGATAAAGCGACATTAGTTTTTTTTCTGTATCTCTCACGCTTTGCGAGATGTTAGCTGTTCAAAATAACATTTAGATTTTCACGTGTAAAGCGAGTGGGCACAAAATATAAGAAAGTAATTGTTTAGACCATATAATGTTATGATAACGTTTCATATTCCAAATGCGACCTTAAAACATCTCTGGAACACTGTATGTTTAAGGAACGTTATTTGGACTGACTTGGGATGTTTTTGAGCACTTCTAATGATGTTCTTTAACATTTGTGCCGACTAGAAAGTGTTTCAAATTTCCATGATTATTTGCACTTGTTTGAATGAATTCCCATGGTTATCCATGTAAATTTCCACGTGAAGTTCCACGCAGAATTTCAAGTGGATTTCGAATTAGGTTTTTTTCCACTTTGATTCAAGGATTTTAGAATGATTAAAAATATTCCAAGATGTCTCAAAAGATTTTACTATTATTTCTAATATTCTGAAGATTTCACAAAGATTTCAAAAATTTTAAAAATATTTCAGAGATTTCACATCGATTCATACCTTTATTGTATCAGGTTCAGTTTTCCAGACACAATGACCAGCAGTGAGAATCAATCTCTCTGCAATCAATGTTCCTCCACAGAAAAAAGACCATTTACCATTCTCATGTGAGAACAAACTTGCGTGCCATGGTAAAGGATCAATTGGCGAGACTTCCCATCCATAGACGATTAATGGTTCCACTGAATGAGATAATAGAATTTATTAAAGGAATCTATATTATCGTCAGAGATAATTACCATCAATCAGTTCAGATATCTTTTTCACCACCGTGAAAATATAAATCAACCTATCGATCAAGTTAACTCTTCAAATAACAGAAACTAATTAGCGTCATTTTCAAACAAGATGGAAAATATTTTTTTTCAATTTTAAAATTAAATTTCTTCTGAAAAAAACTACTCACATCGCGCCACTGGGAAGCGAATCACAGAACTCGCCGAGTGCTTTCCCATTAACATCTTAAAGACTGAAAGAAGAATATTTTTTCAGACATACACGCTATCTCAAGCCAGGTGTTACATATATGATACGATTGCTGAAAAAAGACTTTCTTTCGATCTCTATAATAGCTTAATGGGAAAGCACCCGACCAACAATCAGAAGTTCAGTGATCCGATTCCTAGTGGAGCGACGAGGGTAAATCTTTTTAAAGAAAACATTTGTTTTAAAAATTAAAAGAAATGTATTTTTCATTTTGCCCGAAAATAACGTTAAGTATTTTCTGTTATTTGAAGAGTTAACTTGATAGGTTATTTTATATTTTCACCGTGGTGAAAAAGGAATTTACACTGATTGCTGGTAACTATCTTTGATGATAATACATATTCCTTTCAATTAACCCTTTCATAAATGTAACACCTAGCTTGAGCTTGCGTGTATTTCTGAAAGAAGATTTCTCTTTATATCTCTTTAATAGAAAAAATTTAATTTTTAAACCCATAGAATATTATTATTATTATTCCCGAAATAAGAATTTAGTTTGTGATCGTAAATAGGTTTTACCAGAAGTATCCCTTACTCCACAAGTAGGGGCACAGGTCAATGGAAGTTGACTCCAAGTACCATCATGAAGACATGTGGTATGTGATGCTCCAGAGTATCTTTCATAAAATTCTGGACATTCAAGGGAAACTTGCGTTCCAACAGGAACATTTTTATCACAGGGAACCCAACCTTGATGAGATCCCCATTTAGCTTCACATCGTTTTCTAGCACCTGGTGCAAAAACTGGGGGACAAGTTATGTCCTCGTCCTCTGTAAATGTTGAGTACAATTACTATTTAAATTAAAGCACAGATACTATCTTTAGTATTCTGTTACCTACCAGTGGGACAAATTGGAATCGGAGGAAGCCAAGTATTGTTCTGGCAATAAACAGTGCTAGAACCCTGAAGTGAATTTTCAAGATCGCAGGTGTAGTCGAGTCTAGTGAGTTCCGGCTTTACATCACCTGGACGACATTCTGGGCACCCGAGGACAAAATAATGTGTTCCGGGTTTGGCACCAGGTAAGCGACAGGCACCTTCCGGTAAGGGAATTCCGCATACATCTTCGTCTTCATCGCTCCAATCATGGCAGTTTGCTTGCAGGTTGCATTTCAGATGTTGTGGTATACAAGCACCATAGGCACATCGAAACTTACCTTTTTCACATCTAAACAAAGTATTTAATGTTGTGATTAGATAAAATTATGCATTATACACAAGTATGGTACTGATCAGTCATTGATATTCTGAACTTCATCTATACTTAAGTAAGGCTAAAGTATATGGCACAAGCCATTTTCTTAAAACAGAATAATTTGTTCATATGAAACCACCGTTTGTATGACCACGTCATCTCGGAAACGGTTTACTGTATTATCATTAAATAATGACCTCGATTGTACAGAATTTGTTTTCGCTGTCCTGAAAAATTCTGATTTTGTTGGTTATATGGATCTATATAGCCACCCTTCAATTGTCTTCTGACAATAAATTTGTCGACCGAAAAATCCGCTTGCAAGGCAATATTAAAAAGTGAGGTTCAGCAAAGTTTGGACCCCCATCCGTATTTGAAAAAAAAATTTATTAAAAAAAAAGTAAAATAAAATTTTTTTTTGCTTTAATTTTTTTGTATAAAAGTGGAGAAAAGTCATGGTTAATATATCCGGAGGTATTATCGTGCAATATTGCCTGATAAGCGGACATTTTCTGATGGATCGAACCCCAGCCTTGCGTTTCCACGTACTATCTGGATTAGGGGGGAAAACATTTAATGATTAAAATTTTTTTGGATTAAAGTTAGAACATTCTGCTTGTAAAGTAAAATTTTTTTAAAACAATTGAAAATTTCTGCTCAGTCAACTTTTGTCTTAAATTTTGGCAATTATTATTACAAGAACACATTTCAAAAGGTGAATATTGATATTTTAAAAGAAATGAATTTCTCACAAAGTCTCTACGTTTGTTTCCTGAAAATTTTACCTTAATTTTAAACATTATTAATATTTTTTAAACAATCAAAAGTATCTAGACATTTCATGAAATGACTAATTACATTGAGTAGCTATGATATGTACACTTCGCAAAATATGATATTTTAAGTTTTTTCCCACAAATTCGTTTTTTTCGTCTGCATGAACGTGTGAAAAAGTTTACAAATTACAGTGTAGCAGAAAAATGTTGAGAAAATAGTATATCACATTACAAGTAGGTTTATACACTATTTGGAGCGGGGTGGTTAATGCTCGCAGGGCGGGTAGGAATACCATGGATGTAGGCCATAGTTTTTTTCGTCTTCTTGTAGACATTAAACTCCCCGCGTGAAGACATATGTAACCCTACGAGTGATGTAAGATATTTTGTTCGAAAACACCATATGTTATGATTGCATTTTTATTGGGGCACTCACTCTTCGCGCTCGAAAATTAGGTTATACAGATGGTTCTCTTCAAACTATAAAGCGATGGAACTAAGTATACAAAGCAGGTATGTCTTTCAATATTTAATGTTGAAAAAATCAATTTTTTACTTTATTTTGTAAACACAGAGATTAAGCTATAGGTTAAGATTCTGCTCATTCAAAATGAGGGTTTAAGTAAACTCTACAAAAATCTGTAGTCAGGTTCTTGGTTTTATTTTCAGGAATTCTGCACATTCAGATATTAAAAATTGTTTCACTGCTTCTTCTTAAAATCTACAAAAAGTCACTATTCAAACTAATGGATCTTTTAAAAACAAAAACTGCATAATTTTGAAAATGGACTAACTTTTTGAAGTTTGGGCTAATTGAAAAATTGTATCACTTTTTAAATTTCTATCGAAATTTAAAGTACTATTAGGGGCCATGCACATAATACATCAAACGTTTTTCTTTTGCTTATACCGTTGTATCCCTTTTGGATCCAAGAATATATTATTCTCATCTTTATTTAAACAAAGGTAAAATGTGTGACTACGATAGTTTGCTAGTCTTTTTGTCATGTACCAGAAACTTTCAAAACAATTTCTCCTAAAAAAAATTTTGTTTCATGTTTTGAAACGGTAACCACACAGAAATACATACGCATACAGACACCGAAAAAAATTTTACGATTTGTGGACTCTGTGAATGCCGAAATTTAAAGATCTGTCCAAAACTAGAGATCAAAAATTAGGACGATTACATTACAGTCTTAAGAATATAAATGTAAATTATTGCTTAAGTTTGTCTATCTAATATAAAATTGTGGTATATATAAATGATTTTCCTAAATCTTAAAGGATTATATATATAAACTATGAAATCAGTTTTAACGAACTAAGTAATTCAATTTTGATCCTTGAAACTGACTTTAATTATATTCAAATATCCTACAAGTGTAAACCTAAAGCCTGTAGTCCGTAAGATAACGGCTATAGCATATATTATACAATCGATTAAATCTATTAAGCATCACGCAATTCTTTCGATACACTGTTAATCAACCTCTTCGTAAGTAGATTAATCAGTTTTTCCCTTACTTCAACTTGGCAATCATTTTTAATTCCATTGGTAAATATAATGAGCAAAAAAATCGTGCCACTTTAGAATCATGACATATATATGGGGATTTCGAAATAAAATTATTTAACTGGATCTGATTTAATTGTGTTTGAGTATAATAGGTTTTTTGGGGTCGCCGATTTCAAATCTGATATTGGATTTTTTAAATTAAGAAGGGCGGATTCAATATGGTGGACATAAATTATTGAAAACGTTCGGTGATGAACTTAAGTGATACTTAAGTTTTTGGAATCTCTCGATCGAAATCTGGCGATGGATCTTCAAAAAAATGCAAGTATTAGGGTGTGTTACAGAGTAAATAATTGTTATAAATTGCCGCTCTCAGCGGAACACAAGAGTCACATCAGATTTCATTTCAAAGACCCAAAAACGTAAGTATCAACACTCCGATCAGGTTCTAAATATTTTTGACAATTTTTGGTCCACCCTGTTGGATCCGCGATTTTGAGTTATCAAAATCAAGCATCAGATTGCAATTCAGCGACCATAAAAACCTGGCTGTCACCATTTTTAATGATATCCGAACATTTGTAATCATTCTGTTCCGTCTTATTGCGTCCTCTGTTTTGAATTTTAAAATCCAACATCAGATTTCGATTCAGCGACCCCAAAAACTAAAGTATCACCCATTTGATCAAGGTCTGAACATTTGTAATAATTCATATCTGCAATATTGGATTCACCCCTTTGAATTGTAAAAATCCAACATCATATTTAAAAGCAGCGACCCGAGAAACCTATGTACCACCAATTTCATCCAGATCCAAACTGCACATTTATGCAGTGTCGCCTACAATCCAGTTTTCAACAACCATGCATGCGAGATCTCGTGGCTACAACTTTTAAAGAAAAAGAGGATAACTCTTGCCTATGAACAAAAAAAAATTGGTTAAATTTTGTGTACTTAATATACAACTTTGTTACATGTTTCCCTTAAACTTAAAAGACTATATGAATTGTGATATCAGTGTTCACGAACGAACTGATCAAATTTTAATCCTTGAAACTGACTCTAATGAAATGTAAATATATCAGAAAAATAAGAATATCGCCTTCATTCGTGAGATAACGACTATAAATAATATATTGTATACTCTATAATTGAGCGTCAGACTATTTTTTCTTTACACTACTAACCAAAGTCTTTATTAAAAGATTAATCAGTTTTTCCTCTATGGAGAAAAAATGAGGACCCTTTATACATTGATCCGCAATTTGGAAATCATCCTTAATTCTACTGGTAAATATAATAATATAATATTTATCTAATTTTAACAATATTTTTAAGCTTTTCGCAAATTTATCATGCTTTTTAATACACCTGTCCGACTGATTAACAGTTTCAAATTATCTAATAAATGATTTAAAATATGATATATTACCGCCACTGTGAGTGTAACTTTTGTTATAACTCAAAATTACACTGATCTTCTCTTTCTTGTTGTAGAGTTAATTTCACCGTTCGAATGTTTACCATCTCATGATGGCGCAATTGGACGGATGAAAATAATTATGGAATGCGGCAAGCTTACGATATTCACCAAAGAAGAAATAGATGGTGCTCCAGTTGGTTCCAACCGCCCAATTTTGTTGAATTGTTTAGTAGAGCGTGTAACCTTTAATCCTCGACAAAAATTAAATAAACATTTACAAATAAAATGTGTTTGTGATCCAAATTCAAATAAAAATGTTTTATGGTTTTCTAGCCTCTAATCAGATTGGTTAAGGAATACGTTATATATATGCTGAAAGCATCTGCAAATAATTTTCAGTGGCTGAGAATAATTTAAAAAATTGGTATTATTTTATAAGAAAAGTAACAAAGAAAATTTGTTTCTCAGAATTGCCACTATTTAGCTCAATGTCATCTATAGTTTTGGTATATATAAATGTTAGAGAACTTAATGTTTCATTAGGATTAATTGTAAATAGATGCTTTTCGACAATTCTGCATACCATTTTAATGAACAAATTTGAATTTTGGATATTTTTCAAGGACAAAAGCTCTTTTTTTACTTGAACAATTAAGAATATATTTCCGGTAATTCTGTGCTATGATACTTTTGTTGTTGATGAAATTTTGTCATACAATCAATAATAGTTGGCGATGTGGAAAGTCTCGTGACAGAGTTGTTATAAAGATATAATTAGCCGATTCTGTCAAAAAATGTGAGCGTATTCGTTGAAAATGGTCGAAATCATTATTAAATCTTGTAAGATTGCAAAGTATCGTAACAAAGAGTCATCGAAAAAAACATTCTAAGTCGATTTCCTGAAAAACAATAGATTTCATCCGTTAAAAAATAGCCAAATTATGAATAAGTTTATGAAAATTGTTCAAATAATTAATTATTCTCAAAATGTTTTGAAGTATCATGGCGAAGAGTCATCAAAAAGACATCCATAGTTGTTATTGTAAAAAATTTGAGCCTATTCGTTGAAACATAACCAAACTCTAAATTTCTTTAAGAGAATTATTTGAATAATTAATAATACTTGCGGGTTTTGCAAATTATTATAGAAAAAAATCATTAGAACGACATTTTGGTTTATTCCTTTAAAAAGTGAGCCAAAATTTGAATTTTGTTATGAAAATTGTTTGAATAAATAAACGATTTTTTTCAATTTGTAAAGCAATATAGAAAATACTCATAGAGAGAACATCCTTAGTTATTATTGTTATTATTATTACACCATTAAGCCGTTTCCCTTTCGGGGTAGGCGTGACTCACTCGGTAGGGAGGGGAG
>JAAAKG020132454.1:0-14501 GCA_010014905.2 Druon quercuslanigerum
AGGTGTGTTAAGGAATAGGAAGAGGGTGAATGAAAAATGTAAACCCTTAGGGGACACATTAGAAGCTTCCACTAACAGTTATTATTGTTACAAACAATCGTAGTTTAAATTTTAATTAACACCACCCAAATAGAATTGTAGAAAATAATTCAAAAAATAAAAGAAAGCAAAATCTAAAACTTTAAAAATCTGCTTTTAAATAAACAATTTCAACCGGAATTATTTTTTTAAAGTATACTTAGAAGCTTCCGCCGATATTTCCAGAAATCAATAATGGACCTTTTTTTATTTTGTACAACATTTTCAAGTTTGGCAACTTTTTAAATTGATTGTACGTAGTGTACATCCTTAAATGTCTTTTTGGACACTCTGAATTCCTACCCCGTCTTTATAAACATAAATAATGTAAAATTATTTAAATTTTACATTATTATATAATAAAACAGAAAATAAAAAGCGTAACAATAATATCCATACATGATGGTTCTTTTAGTATCAAAATGCACTAGTAAATTTGTATTTAGAAATAAGTTTAATTAGGTAAATTGGCATTTTACGGAAACTTTATGAATGATGTACAAATTCGTGAGAGTAAAGATAAATAGCGAGTGCGCTTGAGAAGAGTTATTTGTACCAATATCGTCTTTTTTTCAAATACTGTTCGCATGAATGCGATGAGGAATTTTTTTATTTCAATAAGGAAATTTTCGATGCTCAGAAAATATGTATTATAAGCCTTATTCGGCAAGTTTGATAAAAAAGTAGGGATAGATTTTGTATATATATATATATATATAAAGCGAGAAAACTACATAAATATTGTATTACTGAGTTACCCTGATTCAATTCAAATTCATTGAAATTTTTAATAATAGTAACAGAAATGCGAATTTTAGTGTTTCTGTGCTACCTTTTTGGCAATTGTGCTAGTGCTAGTGATAAGGGTAGCAAATTAAGTGCTGAAGGTTATAGACCTTATATTCCACTACGACAACAACGTGAACAAGGACAACAACAAGAAATACGACAACAGCAAGTACTACGAGCACAACAAGTATTACAAGCACAACAAGTACTGCAAGCACAACAAGTACTACAAGCACAACAAGTACTGCAAGCACAACAAGTACTACAAGCACAACAAGTACTACAAGCACAACAAGCACAACAAGTACTACAAGAACAACAAGTACTACAAGAGCAACAAGTGCTACGAGCACAACAAATACTACGAGCACGACAAGAAGTACGACGACAATTAGAACAACGGCTACAAGAACTAGAGCGGGATATACCAATAATAAAAGGACAAATAAACGAAAGACTGGTACGACAAGAAAACGAAAAACTAATGAAAAAACATATGGGTTTAAAAAGAGCTCAGAGTAAGTTTAAAAACATATTTTTATTAAACATGCATGATTTCAGCCCTTTTCGATGCCTATCAAACGGGGCGAAACCTCTAATTTTTACTCCCTAGGGAGTAAAAAGTGACGTCATTAGGATAAAAGAGATATTTTGGGTTTAAATCATGCACAAAGCTACGAATTTTGCTGAAGAATCGTAAATATTGCTGTTCACTTCTTCAGGGCTGTCATTAAACTAAGGTATCAGGTTACGTTGTTTTATGTACAGTCTCTACGATTCCTGTGATTGGCCAAACCGCCCCACCATGGAGACAGACCAATCAAGTGCGTCCTGTCTCCATGGTGGGGCGCTCTGGCCAATCACAGGGATCGTAGAGAGTATACATAAGAAAAACGTAACCTGATAGCTCAGTTTCAGGTCAGCCCTGAAGAAGTGAACTGCGACGTTCACGAAACTTTAGCAAAAGTCGTAGTTTTGTACACGATTTAAACCCAAAATATGTCTTTAATGATAATACAATTTTGGGATAATTTATGAAAAGTTATCATATATAATTGATCAAATTACTGTAAATTACCAAAAAATTTTGAAAAGGTACAGACATTTTTTCATTTAACTTTTGATAATTTATCTTGTGTTACCATAAATTACATGTAATAATACCATAAATCGCTAAGAATTAAAATTATTTTCGGTCATTTGTAAACATGTTGAAAATTCCATTTTGGGCAATGTATGGTATGTTACCAAATTTACCTGTAAAATTACCATAAGGTACTGAAAAGTTCCCTAAAGTCATCAACATTTTTTAATTAGATTTTGGACCATTTATGGTAAGTTAGCATAAATTACGTGTAATATGGCCATTTATCTGTAAACATACCATAATTGACAGAAAATGGCCGTAAATTTCCAGAAATCTAGAGACATTTTATATTTTAACTTTATGCAATTTATGTTAAGATCGAAAGTTTTCATAAATTTCCGAAAATGTACAGACATTTTAAATTTTAATTTTCGGCAATTTCTGTTGACATGAATTCACAAATATTTAATAAATTTTCGGAAATTTGTAAAATTGGTTAAAATTGAATTTTGGGTAATTTATGGTAATTTACCACATTTACCTGTCAAATTACCATAAATGGTCGAAAATTTCCTTAAATTTTAGGGAATTCAGTAATTTTTAAACTAAATTCTGGGTAATTCGCGGTGAGTTACCATAAGTTATTTGTAATCTCTTAATAAATTACAAAAATTTCATAAATTCTTGGAAGGTAATACAAATGTTCAAAATTGAATTCTAAGCATTTATGGCAAGTTACCATATTACCTGTAAAATTACCATAAATGACCAAAAATTTTCAGAAATTTGTAGACATTTTTAATTTTAATTTTAGGTAATTTATGGTAACTTGCCAATTATTACTAAAATTTCATAAATTTCCGGAAGTTTATAAAATTTTTGAAATTGAATGTTGGGTAATTTATGGTAATTTACCACATTATACTGATAAATTACCAGAAATGATTAAAATTTTCCATTAATTTAGGGAAATTTAGACATTTGTGAACTAAATTTTGAGTAATTCGTGGTAAGTTACCAAATTTTCCTGTAAAATTACCATAAATGACAAAAAATTTCCATAAGCTTCCGGAAATTTATAAAATTGATTTTTGGGTAATTTATGCTTTTTAACACAAACAAAATTTCAAATTTTTAGAAAAAACAAGACTTTTCAATTTTCTTCCCATTTTGTTAAAAATACATTTTACATATATGCATAAAAAAGCGAGTTTAAAAAAAATAAATAGCTAAAAATATCATTATTACATATGACATTTATTCTGTATAATGACAGAACTTTACAGTTATATTCGTTGAATCAGACACTTTTATTTTATAGTCGTAACCGCTATTCGTTTTTGTTTACTCTATCTAGAGAAACAATAATATGCTTATCAAGCTTTTCTGCATATTTAAAAATTTTCTTTTATTGTCAAAATGAACCCTCTGAGATAACATTAATTTTTTCAATCATCGTGTACACACTGGGTCCATAATACCCAATGCTTTTTTTGATCGTGTACCATTTCGCAGTTACTAGATCAATTGTCTTGTAAAAATTATAAGTTATACTCAATAGCTGATACAAATAACGTATGAAAAATAAAACTAGTTTTGATGTCTTTGACGAGGATACAAATTTTTTTTTTAATTTTTAATTTTACAACAAAAACTGTGATTCGGGAAGACAATCTTTGAAAATTTAACGTGTGCGCCTGGGCCAGCTCTAAGATACTATGCAGGAACATAAGTACTATTTTCAAAAATTGGCGCCCAGCACTAAAGATACCATAATACAATTTTTGTTTCAAAATTTCGTTTTTTTCATGCATCTTTTCAACATTGTTAAAGACATCAATATGAGAAAAAAAATTGGGTCAAATTGACTTAGTGTGTATTCTCAAAGGAGGTAATTTTGACAATAATATCTATAAAATAAAAGTGCATGATTCTACAAATAAAACTGTAACGTTTTTTTATTATCGAAAGAATTTCAAAAACTTGAATTTAAAAAAAATGGCAATGATTCTTACAAAAATGTCGCCTTTGTTTACTGAAAAATTCTTTTAATTAAAAAATTCAAACCTAATCTAATTTAGCAGAAATTGGATCTTTTTTTTGAAAAAATAAATATCTGTTGTCTTAAAATATCAACAATTATATTTATTTTGAGAATTTGTCTTTTTGATTGAAAATTAAACTATTGGGCTGAAAGCTATGTAGGCCTAGATTTTAGTCGCTGTGTACACTAGCTTCTCAAGGTCATTACATTCCCTAACAGAGGTCTGCGTTAAAGAATCTAATAGGAAAAATGAAGGCTACAATTGGAAGTGTAGAAACCTGAATTCAAAACTCCAGGAACATCATTTCTCTGATAGAGAACAGGCTAATAGTAAGTAAATTTATTTCTGTGAATATTTAAAAAATAAAAGAATAAAATTAATTAATTTTCATTTTGTTACTGAAAGATCTTATTGACCGCTTGACACTACAATGGTCTAAAAGTTGTTCTTTTTTTTTTAAATTATATTTTGATTTTGCAGAAGCACCACATTTTCCAATAGCAAAAATACCTTATTGTAAATTTATTCATAATCGTCAATATTAGATGACGCTACTTGTGTTTCCAAAAAACTCCAAAATTAAAGAAATTAAGTTTTCATAGTATGGATTGGGAGAAGGCTTAATGAAACTTTTTTTTAAAATGTTAAAATGTTTTTTAAATGTGAAAAAATCAATTTGTTCAAAAAGTTTTCTTTCCCTTTTTTGTTGAAATATTTAAAAACACCTACTTGTCTAACTTGTCTAATTTTTTTTTTCTTTAACCAACCTCCAGGACACTTATTGATGACTTTTGTAAACCACTTTTCGAATTTAAACGCTTGTTTCACTATGGATTTAGGAAAAATATTTTTCATTTACAGTTTTCTGTACTCACCGTTTATACCAACGATATTTATGTGATTGTAAAGAACCTTTATCACAACGTGAGGAAGACAACAAATTTGGAGCATTTGTGCCAAAGGAATTACAACTTGCGGTAACCAAGCGTGCTATTCTATTGAAACAATTGGGTCGTCATGATCAAATGAATCAACAGAATCAATTAAATCAGAATAATCTAATGATTCGTAACAACCTTGTGATTCATAATAATCAAGAACCTCAAAATATTCAAGGACCTGATAATAACCAATTGAATAATATAGCATGGAATAATTATAATCATCAGCATTATCGCCCCATTTATTCCTGATATGTATAGAATTGTTAATAACAGAAAATAAAAAAATCTTATTTAAAATAAAATCGTTGCGAAAAATTATTATTTAAATAGCTATTTAACTGATCAGCAGACAGAGGACAAACTGCATAAAATAAATTTAAAAAAAAAATTTAATATTTCTAGAGGTTTTAAAGGGCTTTCTTAAGGTGAGCGTGGGGCAGGATTAAAAACCAGGATATTTTAGAAAAGTCGTGGAATTTTGTTAATTTTCTAAAACTAGCGAAATGAAAGAGAAATTTTAGAGGAAGCAATTCGCCACATGGAAGGCGGGACTTTGATATCCGACGAATTTAATGCGAAAGCAATAGAGTGAGCAATGAAAACGTCGCACAATAGAAAGAAACGTATGTTTGAGATGGTTGCAAAAAAAATTATAGTTATGAATAGTGGCGTATTAAAATTAAGACAACCCGAAAAAAGACACCAGATGTCTCCCTGGCATCAGAAGACCTAGCGAGGGAATCAGAGAACTGGAGAGTGCTGAGAGTGATGCAGAATTTCACAGGCAGTGAGCACCAGCGCAGATTAACGATTGAATATTAAATTAGGGAAATGGACATTTCTAAACTACAAAAACCATGGGAGATATCCTAAAGAAGATAAAATGATGAAACATAAATTAATTTTTGTGGTGAAAAATACATCTCTTTGATTGCAAATTTGTCTTCTTGGATCACTTAGGTGAAGCATGTATTATCTTGTCTTACGTGACTAGATAATGCCTTATCTTTCTTTAGTTTGCTGTACGAGGGCGGCCCAAAATTATCCGACCTACCTGGATCTCTCGGCGCTTGATTTATTCTTCGTCGTTCAGGGGGTGGCATCCTTCAAAGTAGTCCCCATTTGATTAAACAAGACGCTCATATCGATATTTCCACTTATTAAAGCACTCTTGAAAGTCAGACTTTGGAATCGCCTTTAGTGCATTTATCGCATTAGTTTCAACAGTCTCTTTATCGTCGAATCGATGTCCCTTAAGCGGCATTTTCAATCGAGGAAACAGCCAAAAGTCGCAGGAAGCTATATCGGGGCTGTATGGAGGCTGCCGGAGCTGCGCAACACTGTGTTTCAATATATACTGCTGCACAAGGTTTGATGCGTGCGTTTCAGCATTGTGATGAAGAAGCCAGTCATCGGTTTTCCAAAGATCCGATCGTTTTCTCCTGATTGCATCATGCAATCTCTTCAGAACTTTAACGTAGTACTCTTTGTTGATTGTCTGACCTGTAGAAGCATCTTCGTGATGCACAACGCCCTCATAACGAAAAAAACAATCAACTTCAACTAAATGTTGCTTTGTTTTTGATGGGCTGTTTTCGGCGGAGGCTCGGATGAAAGCTTCCATTGCGAAGACAGTTGTTTTGTTTTAGGATCATAACCATAAACCCATATTTCATCACCAGTAATAATCTTTTTAAGAAAGTTTTCATCACTGTTGATCATTTCCAGATTGCCCGCAGCGATTTCTAATCGAAGGTTTTTTTGTTGGTCTGTAAGCAGTTTCGGGAATTGCGACGAACGCAAAAAAGTCGATGTAAACAAATACACGCTGCGCGGGAACTACGTCTTTTTATGGGTATCTTGGGGTACTGACGAGAAGATTAGGAGTTGCTGGTGACGTTCGTACCCTCCAGAGATCGCCTGAGTCTCTCCGCGCGTAGACATGAACGTAGGTTGGATACTTTTGGGGCAGCCCTCGTACGTACCTTATCTTGCCTTAGTCGGATGGGCAATATCTTATCTTATCTTGATTCGCTAGACCAGATCACTAGACTATCTTGACTTGGATGGTCGAATAAGTAAACTGTCTTGCCTTAGATATCTGGATCATGCCTCATCTTTCCTAAGTTGACTCTACGTGCCTTATCTTTCCTTAATCAGCTGGACAGTGACTCATATTTCCTTATTTTGCCGAAACACGTCTTATCTTCTCTCAATTGATTAGAGCATATATTATTTTGACCGATTTGGCGGAAGCATGACTTGTGATTCCTTAGATGGTAACGTAATTAGACTACCTAGCCTTAGTTGACCGGATTACCTGACTACCTTTTCTTAGTTTGTTATATATACATTATCTTGCCTCAGTTTTCTGGATCAGTAAACTATCTTGCCTTAGTTTGCCGGATCACTTGACTTTCTTTCCTTGGATGAATGAATAAGTAAACTATATTGCCTTAGTTCACTGGATTAGTTGACTATCTTGCCTTACTTGTATGGATCCTGAATTATCTTGGATTTGGTCTTTGAGATGCTAGAATATCGTACCTTAGTTATCTGTACAAGTCTTATCTTTCCTTATCTAGCCAGATCAGTAGGCTGTCTAGGCTCAGTTGGCTGAACCATGGCTTATCTCCCACTTGCTGGCTTAAGCATGTCTTAGCTTGTCTTGAAAGATAGAATAAGTAAAATATTTAGCCTCAGTTAGCTGGATCACTGTACTATCTTGTCTTAGTTGTTTGTACATGCCTTATTTTGCCTTAGTTAGCCAGATCACTAGACTATCGTGCCTCGTATGGACTAACGAGTAGACTTTGATGTCTTAGTTGATTAGATCATGTCTTACGTTACCCCGTATGGCCTTGTATTGCCTTTGTTGGATGAAACATGCCTTGTCTTGCTATAGTTGGTCGGGTCATTAAACTATTTTACCTTAGCCTTGGATGGTCGAATAAGGAGAATATATTGTCTTAGTCGGCTGGATCATGTCTTCTATTGTATTAGTTGGCTGTTAGTACCTGCTCTTGCCTTAGTTGCTCGAATCGGTAAAATATCTTGCCTTATTTGGCCGGATCACTAGACTATATTGCCTTGGATGATCGAATAAGAAGAATATACTGCCTTGGTTAGCTGGCTCATGCCTTATGTTGCCGTGTTTGACTGTACACGTCTTATCTTGTCTTATCTTGTCTTATCTTGTCTTACTTGTCTAGATAAGCAAACTATTTTGCCCAAGTTGGCCGCATCACTAGACTAGCTGCTTCCTTTAAATGGCCGAATAATTTTAATAACTTGCCTTAGTTCGCTGCATAATGATTTATCATTCCTTAGTTAGTTAGTAATTCAAATAAATTGAAATCATGCCAACTAATATCGTAAATTGGTTATAATTTGAATCATTTAAAAAATTTTTTAAACATTTTATAGCATTAAATGGAAGTTTAATTATTTCAAACCCTAAGAAAAAGGATAAATTGAACGTCGATATTACTAGAATTCAGAAATTGTTAAATAATTCAATTTTTGAATTTAGAAATCAAGAAGACTTCAAAGTATTCAAAGAAGCCAAATGCATTTAAAGAATTCAAATAAATTCTTTTAATTTTCATTTTTGAATATTAGTGTTGAGCAATACATAATTTTTAAATTCAAAGAATGCAAAGGATCCATATGTGCTCAAATAATTCCAGTGAATTTATAATTTTCGATTGTTAATTTTATTTCTACGTGATACCTCATTTCTTAGTTCAAAAAATCAGAAGAACTCGAAGGATTTAAAAAAATGAAAGAAGTTGAAAATAATTCACACGAATTAAAAAAAATTAAATAAATCCTAATTTTTTCAACGACTTTCAATAAATTCTTCTTAATTGTATGTTGCGAATAAAAATGTTAGATAGTCTCTTATTTGTAAATTTAAAGAATTGAAACGTTTCAAGCATAAAAATAAGGCAACAAATTGCAAAGAATTGAAAATAATACATATAATTTAAGGAATTTTAAAAAATTAAAAAGAATTCAATAAATTTAAAAGAATCCCAAAGTATTCAAAGTATTCTAAAGTGCTCTAAGAATTCCACTAAATTTTTCGTAATTTTACGCTGTTAATTTTAATCTTAAGTTATACAGATTTGAAATAATTTAAAATAATTCAAAGAATCTAAATGTTTTCAAATAATTCAAATATATTGAAAGTATTCAAATGAATTATTCGTAAGTTTAAGTTGTTTATATCAATAATGTTTAGGATAGAAGTTGCATCGAACCTTAGTTAAAAAATATTTGGATGTTGCTGGTGAAATTGGCTTTTGGGCCACAAAAAATTGAAATCAATTTAGCAAATTAAATTTTTTGTTTTGTGACACACTAATAACATCAAAATATTATATTAAAACTAATATTGCGTAATACGTAAATTTTGAATTCAAATAGTTCAAAACATGAAACAGATTTTAAAGCATTCAAAAGACTTTTAAAAAGGTCAAACAATGCGACAAATTAAAATGTACCAAATCTAAAGTATTTAAAAGAATTCAGAAGTTTTCAAAGAATTCTAATTTACTCGGAGAGTAAAATCTTCGTTTTTAATTAAAAATTTTGCTTTATATTTGAATTTGAAAAGAATTTTAAAATATAAAAAAATTTTTAAAAAATGTGAATTTAAAAAAGGCAAAACAACTGAAAGATTCTAAATATACAGAAGAATTAAAAATAGTTTGAAGAATTCAAAAAAATTTCAAAAAAATCACAATGCATTCTTCTTAATTTTAAGTGGCTAACATTGATGTTAATTAATATTTCATTTTTGATTCAAAGAATTTAACAAATTAAAACATGAAAGAAATGCAAAATTTAATAATATTTAGCAATAGTTTTTCTTTGTGAGGCTATTTTTATTCATTCTAATTTCTATTCTTCGTTCTAATTTTATTTCGTAATTGATTTTTCTGTAATTTTCGTTTCAAATTTTACTATCTGTAGTTTTACGACAATGTATTTTTCGTAATTTTCTTATTTTCGATCGGAAATTTTATGCAAATTTATTTTCCTACAATTCATTTTTTCGAGGCGTTACACTATTGCGCATTTCAAAATTGTCAAGCTGCGCGAAACAATTTCGGCGGGAGAAGAAAACACAGGAGAAGGTAACTACGCCCCTCCATCCGCTACTCTATTGGCAGAGAAGCCCGGTACAATACGCTGGCCAACGTCCACTACCCTCTCAACTCAGGCTCTCGCGCGACGGATCTAAACGCCGGTGAGCGCGTCACAAAATAGACACTCGTGCTCCGACGATCGATTGGGTAATTTCAGTCCAACGATCGTCTCTGGCACTTCTGTAACACTTTTTTGAGCAATAAGAGAGAATTAAATTAATTTCAGTCTTCCTTTCCTTTCTTCTCTCCTCTAAAGTGGTCGGTAAGCGCAACATTAGCTTCGCTAGAATCCTCTCTTTTCTCTCTCTCTGAGGCTGGTGCGCTTCCGCAGCTCCATCATCCTCTATCTCTTTCTTACTTCAAGCCGGTAAGCTCTCTTGCAGCTCCGCCGCAATATTTACTTTCTTCAGGCTGGTCAGCTCTCCTTACGGCTCCGCCGTAAACTTTCGCCTCTTTCAGGCCAGTAAGCTTACTTGCGGCTCCACCTAACTCTTTCTATCTCTCTCTCTTCGGGCCGGTAAGCTTTCTGTAGCTCTGCCGAGCTCTTTCTCTACTCCTTTGCAGGTACGCTTTCATAGCTCCGCTATGTTTGCTACCCCGGCTTTTGAAGCTTGCTAGTGGGGAAGTAGCAACAGTGCGTTGCAGAAGGGGGTGGTAGCTGCAGCACAAAGGGGCGGTACAGTTTTTTTTAGTCGCGAAGGTCGCGACGCGTCATACCCCCGTACTTAAAAACGGACATTCCACCGTATGTCCGAGCAGCGGGGAGCCGGGTGTGATAGGAGAGAATTGCTCAGGGCTCTTGCTTATCCCCAAGTCCAATACGTCCCCGTCGTTGCGTTGCGAGTTTCGCGGGCCCAGAAGGGGCCGCGGGACCCAGTAGTTGTCCAGGTGAAGGCAGCGGCGAGTCCGTAGGTGCTAGCAGGTCCCGCGGACGTCTTTGAGAGTCTAGACAGTTCACTACGATCAGCAAAACCTGTCGTCCTGAATACTCGCGATTCCGCTGTACGATCTCTATCGGCGGCAATCGATAGGGTGGCCGCTTATGGAAGGCCGGGAATGGAAAACCAAGTCGGCGGGATCGCGGGTCCTTAACTCCCTCTCTACCGCACCGTATCCTGGTCAAGGCCCACTCTCCCTCTGCATACAGTACCGAAGCCCTCGGGTTATACTCGCCCTGGGCGATTACGTCTTCCTTGTGGTCGGCGGCGAGATAGCGGTTGGGGGTGGCCGTGCTGCGGTTATGCTTTCCCTCACTGTGTTGAAAGCACGAACGTCGGCCCGTCGGCGACGACTTTTAGCAGCTTCGAGGCAGCTTGCGCGGCCCTTTGTTGTGATGTAAAGAGTACAAACTGAACAACGGCGAAAAACAGCGTTATTGGTTTTCAAGATATTAAAAAAGTTTCAAAGAATTTTAAAAAATTTTATAGAGTAGAAAATATTATAGCGTATTTTTGAAAAGTAGTTTTTAATAGATATTAATATTTGCAGGGATTAAAAAGATTCTTAAAGATTCTTTAAAAATTGTAAGGAATTTTTAAGCTATTTAAAACATTTGAAAGGATTACAAAATTTTTGAAGGAATGGACAGATTTTACGGTAGTTTAGAAAATTTAAAGAAAATTGGAATAGACTTTGATGATTTAAAGAAATTTCAAGAGTCATTACAGATTAAACGTTTTATTATTTAAAAGAGTCATAGGAATTTTAAAGCCATTTCAATAATTTAAAGGAATTCTACAGGATTTTAAAGATTTGAGGGAATTATTAAAATTATCAAGGAATTTTGAAGAAGTTTAATAATTTTCTAAGGATTTAAACAAATTTCAAAGGATTGAAAATATTTTAAGTTACATAAAAATAATCTAAGAATTTTTGAATGGATTTTATTAATTTAAAAAGTTTTAAAGGGATTTTAAATGTTTTTGAAAGTTCTCAAGAATTTCAAGGAATTATCAAGATATTTAAAAAGTTTCAAAGAATTTCGAAAAATGTTGTAGAATTAAAAATATTTTAGTGCATTTTTGAAAAATATTTTTTAATAGATATTATTATTTGCAGGGATCTTTAAAATTCTTTGAAAATTCTGAAGAGTTTTTAAGCTATTCAAAATGTTTGAAAGGATTTCAAAAATTTTATACAATTGAAAATACTTTAGTATATTTTTAATTTTTTAAAAAATTTTGATTAGATATCAAGTTTTGGAAGGATTTACAAAGGATTTTAAAGATTTTTGGGATATATTCTGATAATTTAAAATAATTACAAAAGTCATCACATATTAAATTTTTTTCTTAAAAGAAATTTTCAAGATATTTCGAAAATATTTAAGCGTATTTTAAAAGATTCCAAGGATTTTTAAACATTTTCTAAAATATAAAGGAATTCTACAGGATTTTAAATACTTGAGGAAATTATTAAAATTATCAAGGAATGTTCTTAAAAAATCAAAAAATGTTTTGAGATATTTGAAAAGTTTCAAAGAATTTCTAAAAAATGTTATAGAATTGAAAATATCTAAGTATATTTTTTGAAAATTAATTTTTAATATTAACATTTGTAGGTATTTGAAAGATTTTCAAAATTCTTTAAAAATTCTAAGGAATTTTTAAGCTATTCAAAATTTTTGAAAGGATTTCAAAAATTTTATATAATTGAAAATACTTTAGTGTATTTTTAAAATTTATTCTAAATTTTTGATTGGATATCAATTTTTGGAAGGAATTCCAAAGGATTGTAATGATTTTTGGGAATAGATTTTGATCATTAAAAAAAAATTAGAAAACTCATTACATAATAATTTTTTTATTAAAAGTAGTTTTTAAGAGATTGTAAAAATATTAAAGGGTATTTTAAAAGATTTTAACGATCTTAAAAAAAATTTTAATCATCTGAAGCAATTCTGCAGGATTTTAAAGATTTGAGTGAACTATTAAAATTATCAAGAAATTATAAAGATATTTAATAATTTAAAAAATTTTCGAATGCATTTCACTAGGTAAAAAAAATTGCAAGGATTTAAAAAATTTTTGAATGTTTTTAAGAAATCCAAGGAATTTTTAAGTTTTTTAAAATGTTTGATATAATTACAAATAATCTTATAGTGATGAAAATAGTTTAGTGAATTTTTTAAAATTGTACAAATTTTTTAATACATATCAAAATTTGAAAAGAATTCCAACTGATCTTAAACTCTTTTCGGAATCATTAAAATTTCTAAGTAATTTTCAAGAAATTTAAAACGTTTGAAAGGATTTCAAAAATTTTGAAAGATTGGACATATTTTACGGTAGTTTAAAAAATTTTAAGTAAGTTGGAATAGGTTTCGATAATTTAAAGGAATTACAAAAGAAATTACAGATTACATTTTTTATTATTTAAAAGAGTCAAAGGATTTTTAAAAACATTTGAAGGATTTGAAGAAATTCTACAGGATTTTAAAGATTTGAGGGAATTATTAATATTATCAAGGAATCTTAAAGAAGTTTAATAATTTTTTAAGGATTTTAACAAATTTCAAATGATAGAAAATATTTGAAATTACATAAAAATATTGTAAGAATTTTCAAATGGATTTTAATAATTAAAGAAAATTGTGAAAGGACCTTAAAGATTTTTGAAATTTCTTAAGAAATCGAAGGAATTTTCAAGATATTTATAAAGTTTCAAAGAATTTTGAAAAATGTTATAGAGTTGAAAATATTTTAGTGTATTTTTGGAAATTAATTTTTAATTGTTAATAATATTTGCAGACATTTTAAAAATTTTCAAGATTCTTTTAAAATTCTAAGGAATTTTCAAGCTATACAAAATTTTTAAACGGATTTAAACAAATTTATATAATTGAAAATACTTAAGTGTATTTAAAATTTTTTTAAAAGTTTTTGATTATATAACAAACTTTGGAAGGACTTCCAAATGATTTAAAAGATTTTTGGGATTAAATTTCGAGCATTTAAAGGAATTAAAAAAATCTTTACATATTAAATTTTTTTATCAAAAGGATTTTCAAGAGGTTCTGAAAATATTTAAGGGTATTTTTAAAAGATTCCAAGGATTTTAAAAACATTTGAATTATTCAAACGAGTTCTATAGTATTTAAAAGATATTTAATAAGGTTTAAAGGATTTCAACAAATTTCAAATAATTGGCAATATTTAAAGTTACCTAAAAATATTGAAAAAATTTTTAAATGGATTTGAAAAAAAAAAAAATTATAAGGATTTTAAAGGTTTTTGAAAGTTCTTAAGAATTCCAATTAATTTTTAAGATTTAAATCAAGTTTCAAAGAATTTCGGAAAATGTTATAGAATTAAAAATATGATATTGTCCACCTAAACGGTTCCCTAAATTGAGAGCCACTCTAAAAGCAATTTGTCGAGAATAAATCCCCGCTCGTATTTAC
>JAAAKG020132455.1:0-14500 GCA_010014905.2 Druon quercuslanigerum
GAAGTTTCATTTCAATCGGATATTTCATTCTTTCCCAAAAAAATTCTCGAAAAAATCGATTTTTTGAAGCCTCCAAAACAGGCTCCCCCCTTAAATAATTTGATTGAAATTTTTTTTCTTTCCTAACAAACAAATTTTATTATTGAAAATTCTGATAACAAAAATTGTATTTTCAAGAAGATTCACAATTTTTAACAAGTCCAGGTTATATCAACATTCGTCATTGGACATCGAATATTTAAAACAAAAAACATTTGGTTTAAAAGGCGATTTAATTTTATATTCTGTATAGATAGACTTTAAAACTGACTTATTTCAAACAAAAATGATGACCAATTTTCAACTAAATAATTAAATTTTCAAACAACAACTTTTACTTTTAAAGCCAAAGACGAATTATTTAGATAAAAATTGAATTTTCAATCAAAAAGTTGAATTCTTACAAAAATAAGAAAAATTTCAACAAAATAGTAATTCTCGAAAAAAATATATATATAATGGGTGATATTTCAACAACAAAAAAATCAAATTTCTGGAAAAACAGAAAAATTTAAAAACCAAAAAGATTAATTTTCTACCAAAAAATATGAATTTTTTAATAAAAAACATAAGTTTTCAACGAAACAGTTGACATTTACCCTGCAAAGATGAATTTAAAAAAATGTAATTTGTAAAATTTCAACAAACAATAGAAAATTTCAAACCACAAAGATTAGTTTTTTACCAAAAAAGACAAATTGTCAACTCAAAAAGATCAATTATCAACCAAAAATGAAAAATTTACATTTTCAGTTAAAATTATTATTATTTTTTACAAATAATTAATATTAATATTTGATAAAAATAATAATAATAAAAAATACGAAAGAAATAAAAAAGAGAAGGAAGGGGATTTGGTTGGTTGCCTTCTCATTTTTTTTCCTCGTTTAGAAAAATTTTGATCTTTTTTAAAATTGCAATCGGAACATTTTATGGTCATTGTACAAATATGGTCGTTGGATTCTTTGTTTTATTTTCAGGAATTCTGCACATTAAATTAATTTGAAACCAAAAAAAAAGAACTTTCAAAGAAATAATGAAATTTTCAATCAACGAGAAGTACTTTCTACAAAAAAAGTTGTAACTTTTACCCAAAAAGTTAAATATTTAAATACAAAAGATCAATTTTCAACGAATAACGTAATAGTCGATATTTCAACTAAAAAAATATTTTAATTTTAAATCAAAAACCGTTAAATTCATTTAAAAAAACGAATTTTCAACAAAATAGTTTCAATCTTCAACTAAAGAAGATTAATTTTCAACAAAACAGGTGCTTTTTATTCAAACGAAGATGAAATCTCTACAAACCAGATAATATTTTTAACCAAAAAGACTAATTTACAAAAATGTTGAATTTTCAATTCAAAAAGATTTCAGTTCAATTTTCAACATAAACATATGAATTTCCAACTACAAAACCGTTGAATATTTAATCCCAAGAGTTTAATTTTCAAAAAAAAAAAAGAATTGGAAACGAGAACTACACTAGTTCCTATTTTAACAAACGAACAAAACCAAAAAACGAATTATCACCAAAATAGTTAAATTTACAACCAAAGAATTTAATTCTCAAAGAAAGCAATATATTTTTTTAAAGATAAATTTTATACCTACAAAGATGAATTCTTTAAAAAAATTTAATGGGTGACATTTAAACCAAGAAATATCACATTTCTGCCAAAAGAAGTGAATTTCATAACCAAAAAGACGATTTTTTAACCAAATTGTTGAACTTTCATCCCAGAAAGATTGCAATTTAATTTTCAATAAAAAATATTAGTTTTCAACAGAAAGTTCCTTTCCTACAAAGAATAGTCCGATTTTCCAAAAAACAGTTGAATATTCAATCCGAAGAATTCAATTTTCAATAAAAAGTTGATTTTCAGTAAATAAGATTAATTTAAATTGTAACAAAATAGGAGAAAATAGATTCTCAACAATGAATTTTCAGTTTAAGAGCATGAGAATCATTTTCAAAAAAATACATGAATTTTCAACGAAATTATTGAATTAGAACTAAAAACGATCAATTTTTAATCAAAAATGAAAGAGATAAATTTTCAGTAAATAAAATTAATTTAAAATATAACAAAATAGGATAAATCTGATTTGTACTTTCAAAAAAGTCAAATTTTCAACAAAATACATGAATTTTTAATGATATTGTTAAATTTTCAACTAAAAATCGTTATTTTTGAATAAAAAATAAAAATATCAATTTTCAGTAAATAAGATTAATTTAAAATGTAACAATATAGGACAGAATAGATTTTCATCAGTGAACTTGCAGTTTAAGTGCATAAGAATCATTTTGAAAACAAATAAATTTTCAACATACTGAATTTTCAAAGAAATTGTTGAATTTTAAACTAAAAACCATCAATTTTTCAACAACAATGAAAAAGATGAATTTTCAGTTAATAAAATTAATTAAAAATATAATAAAATAGGATAAAATGGATTTTCATCAATGAATTTACTGTTCAAGTGCATGAAAATCACTTTCAATTATTTTCAATTGAAACCAAGTTACATTTATAATTTTAAAGTGCATCAATTTTCATGAATTTTCTAACAGTGTCCAGGAGGAGCACCCACATTATATAAGGTGAATAGTTTCTAGATTCCTAGATTCCTATTTAACATTCAAGTCCGAAACTAACCTTGATTTGGAGTTTGTTGACCAAACTGCGAAGCGTAATACGTCTGATTGTCAGGCGTCGAATTCGCAACATTGCTCGAGTATTGTGAAGAAGTTGTCTGATTGGTCGTAGCAGCACTATTGCTGGCATTAGTATACAACGAGTATGCATCTTGTTGCTGATAAACATTACTATTCGCAGGAACCGATAAATTTCTGACAGCATTATTCTGTTCCTGTCCAATCATCGTTTGCGTATTTTGATAACCCGAAGAATACTGATATCCTCCTGAGACAGCATTATACCCATAGCCAGGATGACTTTGATACGAATCCACGGACGAACTCGGCATTCCACTCGCTTGCTGTGTATTTCCATAACTATTATTATATCCTTGAGAATAGCTCGGATACTGCGACGAGCCAACATAATGCTCTTGAGGATTATAGTAATTTTGTTGATAGTTCGGAATCGAGTTTGCTTTCGCATGACTCTGTATCATTTCTGGGTTATAACTCTGGGTCATATTCGGGTTTGTACTCGAATTCTGTACACTTTGATAGGGAAGGCTAGTATCTGTAGTTGGTTGGTAGCTACCATAAACGCTGTAATTTTGCGTGCTCATTCCATCTTGTGTTTGAGCTGCGTAACCAACTTGAGCTTGAGCATTCGAATAATTCTGCGCCTGCTCTGCACCATAATTCGTTTGAGGATTCGCCACTGCATTGGGATACTGTGAGGCAGCATCGTAGTAGGAATTGCTGCTGATATTCGCCGAAGGAACGTTTTTCGAGGCGACGGAATATGTGGAACTATCGGTAGCAGACGTGTTGGTATACATGCCCATGTGCTGATTTGGAGTGTACTGTTGGGGGATGGAGTAGTGAACTCCAGGTGATGCACTTGGCGGATTTTGAACTAATTGAGTCTGTGGAGTTGACTGCTGAGAACTAATCTGCTGTTGAGAATTAATCTGTTGCTGAGCATTAATCTGCTGTTGCGAATTAATCTGCTGTTGAGAATTAATCTGCTGTTGAGAATTAATCTGCTGTTGAGAGTTAATCTGCTGTTGAGGTGTCATCTGTTGTTGATTAACCTGTTGTGGAATGACCCTTTGCTGTGAATTTATCTGTTGCAGATCAGCCTGAGAGGGATGCTGATGAACGGATTGATTGCCATGAGACATCTGCATCGCTGGCATTTCCATATTTCCAGTAACCATTGGATTCAAGTAATTTTGCGTCGCGAGATGATTGGGTTGCTGCAAAATCGGCTGAGAAACACCAACTTGGTAAGCATTACCCGAGTTTTGATTTCCTGGCTGCTGTTGAGAGTCCTTTTGTGATTGGTAATACTCTGCAGTATTTTGTATTGAGCTCGGCACGTAGACATTCGTCTTGCCGTAAGGCACTGCTTGATTCAGTTCTGTCTTTCTCCCCACCTCGGGCTCTACATTAACCTGCTGATTAGGTTGCATCTGAACTGGAGTGAAATTCTGATGCTGAGTTGAAGCGCTATTTACCTGCTGAGTCCCTTGATAGTTAGGATTGTCCTGCATCATTTGATAACCAGGATACGAGTAAGCGGCATTCGCATTATAGGAGTAACCCTGATACTGATCTCTTGCATTCGGATCCGTTGGATATTGAGCTTGACTTTGTTGAGCGGCAGCATAGCCGCTGTAGGTGTCGGAAGTGCTGGAAAGTTCGGTCGCTGCCTTGATCTTTCCAGCCTGTCTGTAAACACTGTCCGAGAAAGTGGTTCCAGTCTTGGGGAAACTGGCATTCAAACTACTCATCACGCTCACTGTTTCTCCATACATGTACTGTGTATTGTAGGAACTTTGCTGGCCAGGATAGTAATCAGGGTATCTGCTTTGATAATATTGATAGGCTTGCGTAGGATCGGTGAACTGCGAGACATTGGTGGAAGGCATATTTTCACTCGTACCGTTGTGATCCGTTTTGGACGCTTTCACCACTGACTGGTCGGCGTTTGTCTTCGTAGTTCGATGATCAGAATACTGATTGTGATAGACGGGAATGTTTGTTACTCGATTTGCCAGGTAGTCCTTGAGTTTTAAACCACTGCCTGTTGTATTTTGTTCTTTCGGAAGCACATGATGAGACTGATTTTTGCTTTCTGAAAGGGAAATTTCATTCACAGCCTGTGTTCCTGGACTATTCTGTGCTAGAATCTGCGCACGCTCTTCTTCCTGAACTTTACAGGTGTTCTTCACTCTTTGCAGCAACTTGGTCACGTTTATTTCCATCTTCCTGTAAAATTCCAAGCCCTTTGTCGTTTTTGCTAGCAAATCTTCGTACGCGTCGTAGGAGGCGATCAACGAAGATATGATAAATTCGCGGCGTTTCAAAATTTCATCAACTGACTTTCGAGTGTCTGCGGTTTGAGCGTACGCTTCCGTTAATGCAGACAAGATGTTCTCTTGAGCAGCTAAGTTTTGCTCTATTAGCTGCACCTGGAATTTAGATCAATTTTGTAAATATTAAGAAGACTGTTAAATGATTTTCAAGTTGAAAAAGAAGACAGATAATACTAACAAGTGGTTGATGCTTGCTGATTTGTTCTGTAAAGAGATGATCAAGTGGCTCAGATTCAGACGTAGCTGTAACCAACAGTCTTGTCAAATCATCTTGAGATATTGACTCTCGCAATTTATTATGCAAATCGCTTCTTTGCCTGCGCATTTCATCCACTTTGTTCAGTATGCGCTTTAACTCTCTGGTGTGAATCTTTTCAGATTCGTTGTCGGTTTTCTTTTCGCTGCTACTTTTATCTAAATACAACAAGAAACTAATAAACTTTCTGTAAATGTTAGCTGAAAAATTTACTTCTGATTTTATTTATTAATAAAATAGTAATATAGTATTTTTGTATTACTATACGCAGACGACGCAGCTTTGATAGCAGAAGATGGCAAAGAGTTGACCAAAATGTTAAAAACACTGGAGAAGTGGTCAGACGCAAATAAGATGGAAGTGAGTGTAGAAAAACTAAGATAATGGTATTTAGGAATGGTGAAAGAAAAAAGAAGAAAGTTGGAGTTATAAAAGCGAAATGCTCCAGATGGTTAACGAATTCAAATACCTAGGATTCTGATTCACCACAAAGAACCAATACACTACGCATACTAGGAAGGCAGCAGGCAGAACGCAACAACTAGTGAAGAAGGTGTGGGGAGAAACAAGAAGAGCAGGAGTATCGGAGTTGGAAAGGAGACTTTTCTTAATGGAATCAATGGTAAAGGCAGTGACAATGTATGGAGTAGAGATCTAGGGCTGGTCAAGACGAGAACATATCGAAAAGGTACAAAGCAGATACGTGAAAGCGAGTTTGGGCTTGGCGAGGAACACCCCGGACTACATATGGAAAATGGAGGCTGGTGTAAGAAGCATAGGGGTTGAGGCAAGAAGAAGAGCTGGAGAGTTTCTCGTGAATCTAAGTCAGATGGGAGAGGAAAGGTGTCCGAGGAAATGTCTAAAAGAGGAGATCCGAAAAATCAAAAACAACAACCTAACCAACTGGATGAAAATGTTGAAGGGGGCACTTAGGAGAGTCGGTGACGGTGAGATCAACAGTTCATCTGGGAAGACAAGACAAGAGAGAAACTTGATGAAAAACTAGTAAGGCTAAATAAATCGGCGGAAGACCAGGATATACATAAAGACTGGGCTAGATTAGACAGTTCAAGCTACTGCAGTTACTATTAAGAAATTAAACAAAACGTAGCGGCAGAAGACTATTGACAAAGAAAGAACTGGAAGGAATGGCAGAAGGTGACATGGGCTAGAACGAGATGTGGAAACGTGGCAAAGGAGAAGAAAAAAGGCTGGCAAGATAATAAATGCAGGGCTTGCAAAAAAGAGCCAGAAACAATCTAACATATAATAAACTGTGTAAGAGTGATGGAAAAGCTAAAATAGACCGATAGGAGGTGGTGGAGAGGAGAAGGAAACCAACAGCAATGCAGAGAGACTAATACAGGGATTGAAGAACGACCCAAACACGGAAAAAGCACTGAAAAACGACTAGATAACGATGATTTTCAACCATCAATACAATTATATCAAAAGCGACCCATAATTGTTTATTTCCTTTCAAATAACATGTTAAAAAATGCAATGTATGTGATATGTATATGTATATGTATGTAATTGTTCACGTAATTTAATGTAATTAATTTCGAATTTTAACTAATTCTATTACAGACAGGATACAAAATGTTTGTAAGACGTTTACAGAGACTATGAGGCTGGTGGAGGTGTAAAACTTTTATTGTACCACCAAGGAAATAAATTTATTCTAGTAATATAGTATTTGTGTACGCCGATTATTTATGCAAGGCTGGGGTCAAAATACTTTAAAATATTTTAAAATTAATTAAAATCCTTGAATTTCCGTCAAGTACTTCGAAAACTTACGAGATTCCTTAAAATCTTTAAAATCCATGAGAAACTTTCCGAATTCTGTAATCCCTTACAATGTATTAAAATCCAATCCAATGTTTTAAAAACCATTAAAATTTCTCAAAATCGCTTAAAATCCTTTGTAATATTAGGACATTCTCTCTTCTCTTTAAATCTCTTTAAATCTTTGGAATTCCTTTAAAATCCCCTGATATCCTTCAAAATTCATGAAAATATTTCGGTATCAGATTCTACCTTTTAAAATCCTTTGAAATCGTGAGTCTGTTTTTGAAATATATTTAAATCTATTTTAACCCGCTAAAAAAAATCCCTAAAATCGCTTGAGATCTGAAAAATTCCATAAAAATCTCTTAAAATTTCTGAAAATCAACTTATATCCTTGATTTTCCATGAAATATTTCAAAATCTTACGAAATGTCTTTAAATCTTTTGGAATTCAGTAAAATATCTAGAAATCTGTCCATTAAAATTATGTATAATTCCTTGAAAAAATTGAGATTCCCTCTGAAATTGTACTAGGTATTAGAAATTTTCTTACATAATTTGAAATCTGTGAAATCCATCAAAAGCTTTGAAAATCTGGTTAAATTCCGTTAAAATATTTTAGGTCTTTCTAAAGTTATGTAGTTTTTTGAAATAACTTATAATCCCTTGAAATCTGTTAAAATACTTTGAAATTCCTTGAAACCTCGTTTGCAGTGCAAATAGTTAATATATTTTTGATATATTAAGTAAAAAATACAAAATCCTACGTAAGAAGAAAAAGGATCATAAAAATCTAATGAATCTTTACAAAAAAAGGTGGGCCTGAAAATTAAAAAATCAACCTTACATCATTAATGGACGTTCACTTTCCAATGTCAAAATGAAATTATGGCTTAGTAGAATGAAATATACCTGATGAATTCGACTTAGGGGATGGAATATGCGCCATTAAACTTGACAGTGGTTGAGAAAGTATCCTCAAATTATTCAAGTGCAAGCTCATTGCTCTATGAAGCGCTTGATTGCTTTCGGATGCTTTAGCGTGAGCTTCCTCATACTTTTTTGCCTCTCTTGTCAAATCGGTAGCAACAATTGATGGTGGTCGTTTGCCCATTGTTTCCTGGTACTGTTTTTCCCTATCGAATAATTTTTTATTTTTGAATTCTAATTACTGATATAATCACTTCCTTTAAAGAACTGACAATAAATTAATTATATAATAGCACTTAAATCTTAAAATAGTCGCATATTTTCAAAATATCAGACTTCAAAATGGTCTATGGAACTAAAGAAAAAGTATCAAAAAGATATATTTCTGTTAAAAAAAGTATACTTAAATATAAAAAATAAAGTGATTAACTGCCCTCAATGCTGCATCCATGGAGAAAGGAATATTATAGAAGAAGATGCATTAGAAAAAATTGATAAGTCTGGGAAATCAGAAATTTAAAGACAATCAATTTTAGAAAAACTGTGGATATTTATGATTTTCCAAACCTATCAAGTTTTTTAATTGTAGGATCCATCAAACATAATTTATCACCTAGAAAACATTAATTGAAAAGCTGTCAAAATTTAGAGAGACGCTTAAAACTTCTAAGAACATGTTAAAAATTGACGTAAACGAAAATATAAAAACTATACAAATAAGAATTTTTAAAGCAAATTTTGCTAACGCGCAAGTTGAAGGTGCTCATCAATTCACACCAAATTAATTATATATTTTCAGGATCCTTATAGACTGCTTTTCCAGTTTCAAATTCGACTTTCAACGTAATAATTTAGAATTTGAGATCTAAGAATAGAAAGTATTTCCAGTATTTATTTATTTTTTAATTTAAAAAACACACAATTGTTAGTACGATGAATTTTGTATATCCAGGGAGACTATTCAAATCCTGGAAAAAAATTCCCCTGGCAATTCCAGGTTTGTCGTAGATATAATTTTTCATAGTACGCAGCCATTCAAATAATTCGAATTGTACATAACAGTCGACTCGGAATATGTATACAATTTCGCGAGTTTATGATAAATAATGTTTTTTCGTTTCTATGGATTTAATTAATATGTTTAATTTAGAAAGCTTTGATAAATTGTGTTACAAGATATTCCTAAATACATTAGCACCATTAATTAATTAAGTTATTTAATAATACTAAAAACACAATCATTTCTTGAACTTGTCTCTGATGTCCATGAATTTGAATAATAATTCAAACAAATTTTTATTTCATCTTCTGATAGTTTAAATTCAGTGCATCTTTAGATAAAACTAATGTGGGTACTATATTAAATTTAATAAGATTAATTAATTTATTAGACTTAATAAGATTATTCAGAGATTTTTTTGTGCAAGTTGCAATCAAAATAAGTGAGCGGCCTCAACATTTGGCTCCAACTTTAGAAAAATAAATAATAAATATAATAAAATAAAATAAAAACCAAATAGTTGAATTTTCAACCAAAAATATTAATTTTCTACCAAAAAATACGAGTTTTTAACAAAATACATAAATTATAAATCAAATAGTTGAATTTTGAACTTAAAAAGATAAATTTTCAACCGAAAATGGAATTTTCAGTTTAAAAAAAATGATGAATATTTAACTGACATCATCTAGTTTTAACAAACAGATGAATTTTTAAACAAGAAAATTAATTTACTACCAAAAACAGAAGATTTTTGGAACAAATTACATGATTTTTTAACGAAAAATAGATTAGTTAAATTTTAAAATAAAAATTATGTGCCTTTAAATGGAATAGCTGAATTTTAAACCAAACAAAGTGAATTTTCAAACAAGAAGATTAATTTTTTACTAAAAATAGGTCTTTTGAACATAATACATTCATTTCCAACGAAACAGTTGAATCTTCAATTAAAAAAGATAATTTTTTGACACAAAATGGACTAGTTCAATTTTCAGTTAAAATTACAAATCTTCAACTGCAATAGTTGAATGTTCAACTGAAACGATCAATTTTCAATTAAAATGATGAATCATTAACTGGAATAATTGAATTTTAGACCAAGATAATTAATTTCTATAAAAAAGTATGAATTTTCAACAAAATACGTGAATTTTTAAATAAAAAAGATAAATTGTCAAACAAAAATTGAATAATTCTATTTTTAGTTCAAAAAATTAATGTTCATCCAAAGAGATGAGTTTTCAACTAAAATGATGGAATATTTAATTGAAAAAATAAAATTTTCAAACAAAGTTATGAATCTTCAACTAAAATGATGATTATTCAAATGGAATAGTTGAATTTTAAACGAAAAAGATAAGTTTTTAACCAAACTGATGACTATTTTACTATAATAATTAAATAATTAACATGAGAGATTAATTTTTAATCAAGAAGAATAATTTCTACCAATGTAGATGAATTTTCAACTGAAGAAAAAGTTCAAGCAAAAATGAAATAGATAAAAATTGTAGTCAAAAAAATTAATATTCAACCAGAGATGAATTTTTATGTAAAATGATGGAATATTTATCTGGAAAAGTTAAATTTTCAGTTTAAAAAATTAATTTTCAACCAAAAAATAGACGAATTTTCAACGAAAAGCTCAGTTTACAACCAAAGAGATGAATTTTTGATTAAAATGATGAACATTCATAAAAAAAACAAGACATTTTAATTTTTAATAAAAAACAAAATGCAAATAAAACTGTTGAATTTTCAAGCAAAAATATGGATTTCAATCAAGAAGATTAATTTTCTACCAAAAAAGAACGAATTCTCAATAGACTAAATAAATTTTTAATCAGATGCTTCAATTTTCAACTAAAAACGATCAACTTTCAACCATGAATAGAATAGTTAAATTTTCAGTTTAAAAAAAAATTTCAAACCAAAACTAATTTTTAACAAATTAGTTAAACATAGTAATATAAAGATATTTTTACAAATAAATAATCATTTTTAGTTAATTTTAAATTGCCATTTTCAAAAAAATCACTGTCTTAAAAAAATATTCCTGGTATATCCAGGTTTTTCCAGGTATAGAAAAATTCATTGAAAAAAGTAGACAAAAAATAGCCTTGCTTAAAAAAGTATTAAGAAAAGAAAAAATTGTCGAACTTCAAAACCTGTAATATAAATAAAAATATTTAAAATAATACACGCACCTCTGCTGCTCTTCTGACAAAATCGCATCGATTTCTTTGAGCATGGCCTCCACATTATGGTAAGTATCCGACAATTTTGCCATCGTGTCTACTTGTTCTTGAATTGCGTTGGGTTTTGCATTTATAGCAGCACATCTTTCGGCCAATTCTTCAGGAAGAGGTAAAACTTCAGATTCTGAATTTACTGCATCTGGATCCCATAAGCCCAGATTTTCAAGCTTTAACGACACTAGATAAGTATTTAATATCTGATCACGATCTTCGATTTTCGTACCAACGGAACGAAGCACCTTTGCTTTTTCTTCCGAGTACAGTGAATTCGCCTCGTGCACTTTCATTGGAACTAGCCTGAAATTAGGTATAGTTTTATAATAATTATTATCGCTTTGGCTTTAGCGCATTGCATTACGAGATATTCTTAAATATATTATCACCATTAAATAATTAAATAAATCCGTAATATATACTAGAAACATAATTAATCATTTCATGAATGTATCCCTACAGTCCATGAATTTGAATAGTAATTAAAAAATGAAAGATATTTTCCATGCAAGTAGAAACCCTGTAAAAACAGGAAATAAGAACATTTTTTACGAAAATCTAAACAAATATTCTTTGAAGTAAAATTAACGGAACTGCTGTATTAAATCTAATTTCAAATTCTTCAAAACCTTATTATTTCAACATAACTATTAATTTTTCAACAATATAGATGAACTTTAAACCAAATAGCTGAACTTTCAATCAAGCTGATCAATTGTCAACGAAATAATTGAATTTTTAACTTAGAAAACTTATCAACCAAAAATGGAATAATTAAATATTTAATGAATAAGTTAATTCTCAATCAAAAAAATATTGTTAACAAAATAGTAAAATTTTTAACCAAACTCATGATTTTTAAACAAAAATAAGAAATGTTCAATCAGAATAGTTTAGTTTTAAACCTAATGCAGGAATTATGAAATAAAATGAAAGTTTTTTAACTGGACTGCCTCAATTTTCAATCAAGTAGATTATTTTTCTACCAAGAATATTAATTTTATGCCATAAGACAAATTTTTTTCAAAAAATAGTTAATTTTCTACCAGAAAATATAAACTTTCCAGCAACATATATGCATTTTCATCTAAAATTATGAATCTTTAAAAGAAATACATACATTATTAACAAAAAAGATTAACTTTTTGCCAAGAACATTACTTTTCTACCACACAAGACAAATTTTCACTTAGAAATAGAACAGTTGTATTTACAGCTAAAAAAATTAATGTTAAACCAAAAAAAAAACAAATTCTCAACAAAGTTGTTCAACTTTCAGCCAGCGATAAATTTTCAGCCAAAAACATGAATTATTAACTGGTATAGTTGAATTTTAAATAATGAGATGAATTTTCAACCAAGAAGTTTAATTTTTTGCCAATTAATAATTTTCACAACAATTTACATAAATTTTTATCCAAAAGGAGAAAAGTTAAATTTATAGTTAAAAAAATTAACTTCCATTCTTCAAAAAAAATCAACAAAATAGTTAAATTTTCAACCAGAGATCAACTTTCAAGAAAACTTATAATTTTTGAAGAAAAAAAATGTATTTTTGACAAAATAGTTCATTTACAAACAAAGTGACGAATTTTTGCCTAGAATAGTTTAATTCTGAACCAAAAATATGAATTTACGACTAAAATTATCAATCATTAACTGAAGTAGTTGGATTTCAGTCAAAGAGATGAATTTTCAACTAACATTTTGGAATATTGAACTGAATTAGTTCAATTTGCAGTCAAAAAAATTAATTTTCAACCGAAATATAGAAGAATTTTCAACATAATAGTTATATTTTCAGTTTAAAAAATCATTATCAATTAAAAAAGAAACAATATACATGAATAATATATATATAAATTATAACAAAATAGCTGAATTCTAAACCAAAAAGATGAAATTTCAATTAAAATCATGAATCTTCAACCAAAAAATGATTTTTTACCAAGAGTTAACTTTCAAAAAAATAGTTCGATTTTCAACCGAAAAAAGATTTTTTATTTTATTCAAAAACAGTTAATGAATTTTCAAATAAAATAATGAATCTTTAACTGGCATAGATGAGTTTTGTTAAAATTAGAATTTCAAAACGATACAATCTACCCTGATTTTTCTAAAAAGGTTTAAATTAAAAGATAAATTTTTAACAAAAATATGTAACTTTTAACAAAATAGATGTATTTGTAGATAAACAAGACATTTTTTTTTTAAATAGTTGAATTTTTAACTAAAAAAAGATCTGATTCATCTAAAAATAGAATGGTTCAATTTTTACTAAAAAAAAAATTAGTTAAAAAAAACAAGATGAATTTTTAAATAAAATGAATTAACAGGCGATCTTTCGAAAAAGTACATAAATTTTCAAATAAATAGTTAAATTTTAAAGTAACAAAGATCAATTTCCAACGAAAAATGGCATAATTGAATTTTTAACTAAAAATGACGTGTCTTCAACTGGCATACTTGAATTTTAAACCAAAAAAAGATGAAATCCCAAACAAGATTAATTTTCTACCAATAAGACAATTTTTCAAAATAATACATGAATTTTCAACGAAATAGTTAAAATTTCAATTAAAAAGATAATTTTTCATCCAAATAGTTAAATTAAGAACTAAAAAAGATCAATTAAAAACAATGGAAGTGAAATTTTCAGTTAAAATGATGAATTTTCAACTAGATCAGTTCAATTTTCAACTAAAATGATAATTCTTTAACTGAAATAGTTGAAATTTCAAACAAGAAAATTAATTTTTATAAAAAATACGAATTTTCAACAAAATGCATGAATTTTTCAATAAAAAAGATAGATTGTCAAACAAAAATTGAATAATTAAAGCCTCAGTTAGAAAAATTAATGATCATCCAAAGAGACGATGTTTAAACTAAAATTATGGAATATTTACTTAAAATAGTTACATTTTCAGTAAAAACAAACAAATGATTTTCCATTTAAAAAACAACTGATCTTCATAAAAGTTAGTTACATTTTCAAACAAAGTTATGAATTTTCAACTAAAATAATGATTCTTCAATTGGAATGTAGATGAATTTTAAACGAAAAATATGAATTTCTAATCAAAATGATGATTCTTTTAATAGAATAATTAAATAAAAAACCTAAGAGCCTCGGTGGCTCAGTGGTTAGACGCTCGGACTTCACCTCAGAGGTCCGGGGTTCGATCCCTGAGCCGG
>JAAAKG020132456.1:0-37467 GCA_010014905.2 Druon quercuslanigerum
GTGTAATAGCGAGCACACGAAGTCCGAAAACCTAGAGGAACTGTCTGTAAAGCGTGAGGTAAAAGTGTCCGAGCGCGTAGCGCGAGATGAATACCTAATCGAGCGCGAAGCGCAAGATGCAACAGGTGCGCGCCGTAGGCGCGCTCAAATTTGCGAGCGAAGCGAGGAGCGCGCGAAGCGGGCGATGAGAATGTGCCCACGCAGCGGGCAGATTTTTTAAGTTCTGTTAAGAACAAGATGGCCATTTTAGTCGATGGAAAAATTTCCGTTTATTAATTCGAAAAAATGTATCAGTTACAGAAATGAAATTCGAACGCTTAGAGCTAAAAATTTATTCATTCCAAGTAATAAAAACTAAACTGCCAATTGAAGCACTCAAAGTGGTACTCTTTTGAATTTTAAACTTAAAAAATTGAAGAGTTTAAAGATTGCTGGTTAAAAAATATAAATCCACGCTATAATTTTCAATGCTTTAACTTAAATACTGGATCAAATAATTTGCAATTGTTTGAAATTATATTATTTTAAGCAATTTTAATGTGGCAAAGAAAAAAATTAAATTATTTGAAATTTTGTTTGAACTGAACAACACTTTTAGAATTAGATTTATTATAGAAGTGATAAGTTTAGTTTTTACTATTTTATTTATAATGTTTCATTTTAAATTAACAGTTAAATATTGCTCTATATTAACAAATAATTCTTCTTTAAATGAAATTTTTTAGAATATATGGGTTTAAAACTGAACACTTTAGACTGGAAGAATATTTTAATACATTTTTAATTTAATAAAAACGTTTAATAATGAATATGTTTGTTTGAAATTATTTGAAAATTAAAAAAAAAAATTATAAAGTTTCAATTGGATTTAACATCTTCTTGAAAACAAAATAATTGTGCAATTTTGAATACTCGAACTAAAGTTTTATTTTAACATTCATCAAATAATTTTATATATTTACAGATTATAAGTTTAAAACGTTATTTTTTGATATTTTTTATTTCAAATGCTTTTTATATTTAATTGTTTAAATCTAAATAATAGAGAATTTTTAAAGTAAACTATTTTAGAAGTAAGTATTGTAAACTAAATGCTTTTATAATGGAGAAAGTTAACAAATGAATCTAACATTTAAAAGTTGAATTATAACTTATTTTACATTTTATTATATTATGTAATATGAAATTAGTAATATTTGAAGTGATCTAATCTATATTTCTTTTACAAATTTGTAAAATACACGGTCAAAAAATAAATTCACTTTCTCTGATTTTCTCGGTCTCAAACTCGAAAATGTTCTCTATTATTTCTAAGAATACAGGGTAAGTGTATCGGTTCACGGACTTTAGCGTCATTCTTATTTATACTTTGTGGAATTTTTGTTTAGAATTTCTTTTTATTTAGCCCGCAGTTTTATTCGAAAGCCTAAAAAAAAATCTCAAAATTTGAGCGAAATCGGTTAATATTTAGGGTTCACGCCAAGACCATGAAGATTTTCATTGATTTAACATGGGAAAAAATCTGCTTCTCGTAAATCTTACATTTAAACATGATATTATGTTATAAATAATTTCGTAAACGACTTTAAGCCACTTTTATTTGTCCCTCAAGAAACCCCGTAAGAGATAGTTTTGAATTTTACGTAATATTATTGTTATTACAGATTTTGGAACGTTTTTTCATAAATAATCAATAACCGATAATTTAGGAATATTTAGCCATCTCTTAACTAATTTGCAATTGATTCAACAATTTTAATTTGTTTAAATCCTTTTTTTCAGGTTAGTCGCGAAATTAACTATTTTCTAAATCTTGTGAGTTTCTTAATCAGGGATCAAAATAAAAGAAATCGTTTAATTTTTTAACTTATACGTTTTTACCTATATAGTTGACCTAAAACTGCAGAAGTAACATGTTATCTCATAAAATTTCCAATAGATTTCAAGATTTTTAAGTAATATAATTTGTTTTCGAAGAATACTCGCAAATGTTGGAATTAATTCAAATTCTTTAAACTATTTTATTTTGTTTACATATAATATAATATCAATAGGATTGTAGAATTACAGAACTCATAAGGTCTAGAAAATACGTTTGTTTCTTGACTTATCTAAAAAACCGCAAATTTTTAAACGAATTAAAATTGTTTAAACAATTTAAAGTTAGTCAAAAGATAAAAAGATATCCTTAAATCAGCGATTAATGATGATTAATGAAAAAAACTTCCTAGTAGCGTTAATAAATCACAATATTATGTAAAATTAAACAATCTAGTCTTAATACCTATTGTTGACAATTTGCGAAATGCAATACTTTCTTATTTCTGAACTTCTAAAAGTAGTACCCGAACGTACATTTGATGTCCGATCCCCCGTGCATTTACTAGTTTGTATTAAATTAACCACGCTGTAATGTTTTTAAATTTTAATAGCAGTGTTCCGCTTTTGAAGTTTTTGAGTAAATATAGTAATTTCATATTAAGAGCGTGGAAAAGAATGTTAATATACACTGTACAAAAATAGCTGAAAATTTCACTTAATTCTGTAATTTTTTCTTGTGATTATTATGGGAAAATTACACGTTTTTTGTAAATTGACAAGGATTATCATAGGAATTTTCCCATTAATGAATGAAATTTACAATGAACGTGTGATTTTCCCACAATTAATTACCTAAAATATGTGTTTGGGATTATTGTTCATTATAAAATATATTATAATGAACATTTATTGAATGTAAGTTTCGTGTCTTATCATTTTTTTTTATAAGAAGTTAAATAAAACTTACTGCAAGTCTAAGGTAACGCTAGCAAAAATTTGGTAAAGTGAAAAAATTAATATCAGATTAAAGAATGATAGAGTTTTTAATGAATTTTGTATAATTGTGGATCTGTGTCAATATATATAAGAATATAATTATTATTTTAGATATGTTTCTATCAGTGAGTAAAGACCTCTGCTGTTATATCGATAGAAACCTTATAATTATATTTATTTTCCATATGCGAATTGATATAAATTGGTTCTAAAGGATTGTTTAAAAATATTACAGGCGGAAGCAAGACGAGGTGCAGGTCCTAGAAGAAACAATTCGAGCGCGTTCCGAAAAACACAAGAAAGCCGGGATTGAATTGGATGCAACATGTCATATATGCTTAAAAACCAAGTTTGCCGATGGTGTCGGCCACATCTGCAATTACTGCAGCATCCGGTGCTGCGCACGCTGCGGTGGAAAGGTCTCTCTACGGTCGAACAAGGTAGGTAACTACGAGAAAGTAATTCGCAATAGATGGGTTGTGTAATACTGTAATGGCACACGATATCGCGTTGAAAAATGGCTGTGATACAGCAAATGGTATTTGATTGCTGTTCTTTTCTCCACCCAAGCACAATTTTTAGCCGTTTCAGCAACAACGATCTATCCCATCATGGGTTATTACATTCGACTTGCTTGCTTTTTATTATTATTCATTTGCAATATTCAGGCTATGACGAGTTCACTATAATGAAAAAAAAGTTAAGATTTCTGACTACTCTATCATAATGTGAAATAAAATTGAAATGATGAAAAATTAAAACTTTTTGTCCTTAAAAATGATTTATCTCAAAAGAGTTAGACATCTTGAATTGTAATTGATATATTGATTACTTTTGTTACGATAAATCAATTAAATGTCAAGGGCATCTGGTGTTTGGAATTACTTCTAAAGTTTAGAGTATAGTTACTCCTTCACATACTTGTTTCAATGTGTAAACTTTTGGTGGTATTAGGAGAAATTAGCAGTTTTTGAGAAACTGGATGGAATAAGGAGTTCCGACTGAACAAAGGAGAGAAAGAATAGCCTTATTCAAATTTGGATACTTTGTTGTATTCGATTTCATGATTTTTTTTAGACGACGGGGAAGTGGCGCATTTACTATCGCCAGATTCTTTGGGAAAGGCGCGTGAATATCCATTTTGGCGATTGTTCCAAAGCGGATGTCGCCAGCGGAAAAAAGTCTCAGTTCGGCAAAAAGCGTGGAACTAGGGCAACCAAGATCGTACTTGTATGTGGAGCCATAAGCATACCGCAGTGATGAGAAATCATTTTTATATATGTCGTGTTCTGCAAAATTAAAAAGTCGGTCTACTTTTTCAGAAGTGGAGCAGAGGCATAGGTTATAGTAAATATCGCCGTTTTTCTTTAAACAATCTCAAATTTTTCATTATAAACTAGACAGAATAAAAATTGACTAACGAATGAATTTTTTGTTTCCTGTATTAGTTATTCGTTCATAGTACGAATAACAATTGAAAAAAATACGTCAATATAATATTTTTAGGCGTTAAGAATAATGAAGCAAATAAAGATGTTCACGAATAATAAATCAAGAAGTAAAAAGCGGATGAAATGGATAACCAGTAAGCGAATACGAATAAAAATGTTATTCCTAGATCATTACGATAATATTCGAATCGAATTATGCCCAAATCTGCTTCTTGGTGACAATTGAAGTCTCGTAAAGGGGATTGTCCGAATGTAGCAGCGCACGCCTGATATATATGAAAATAATTGACACAGAGTATTTGCTCAGCACCAATTTATTATCCCTTATCAAAAATGTATATCTCCATCGCTCAGTGTCTTGCACAAAAAAACAAGAGAATCATTTTTGCTGCAGCCCCTTTCTTATGTTCTTGAAAGAAGATATTTTCTTCTATGTATACCATTACTTTTTGGTGCTCTAGTTTCGACAGCTTATTATTTGTATTCCAATTTTGAGGGCTTATAAAATATGGACTTTTACCACATATCTCTTTTCTTATTATGATGCACTGTCAGAATGGCTTCCTCTGGACACATTGTACATTCCGTAGTTAGCTATCAGACTCTTTTGGATGTCTTAAAATATGTCTTTCAATCTTTATATAAATCTTGATTCATTATGTTGGTAAAAGGATTCTCTATACAGCGTTTTCATATACCTCTTGTCGTATACGGAATCGATAATAAGATTTGTTAAATGAAGAACAAGATGCGAGAAGAAAAAAGAAAATTTCTGAAGTATAGGTTGAAGGGCTACTACAAGAAAAAATCTTCTTGCGGGAAAAACCAGAAACCATTCACCAAACTAAATGTATGTAGCTGCCAGAAAACTTATGTCATACAATTAGTGAAAGTGTTATGAAAATATAATTAGAAAGCATTTTAGCTTACATATTTACAAAGTATAATCTGGATATAAAGAAACTGGGAACAGAGTCCAATTAATAAAGCTTTTTATTTGTTGTAGCAGTCTACGACAAGACTGAAAAGTACCTCTTAGCTTTCGTAAGTTTTACGTATTGTTAGATGTACTTACTTGTGGGTACTGCTAGAAGCGATATGATATCAACAGTGCAGCAAGAACATAGTTAGGCGGGAGTTCCTAAGTTACGAGTTGTGAGGCAGTCGTAGTCGGAGGTCCTTGAAATATCTTCAGTCAGAATGTACAAGAACCCCAGGGTTCTCGCGTTTTTCCTAAAATGAAATTTGTCTCAGATAGCTTAAAATTGTCTTTTTTTCTCAACTTGTGCTGTACTCTGTCAGCGACTACGTTTTGTGTTGTGATTTATAATCGTATTTTATAAAGTACTTTTCTTTAGAGTGGACTCTTATTCTCTTATCTGGAACGGAGTAACGTACAATTTGTCATTCATCGTGGATTGAGAAAAAACTCATCATTATATATAAATTATTTTCCATATTTCTCTAAATCTGAATTAATGAAATGACAGTGAGATTTCATTGACTGAAATGGCTGGAAACGGTTCACGGACAATCAGTGAAAAGTTACTTATTCATTTAGTGAACTAAACACTTTTGAGAGTTGGCAGAACTGCACCATGTCAATTTAGCAGTGATAATAAAATTATTTTTTAGTAAATTCATTCAAATAATCATATTAAAAACGTAAAAGTTAAAAAGTTTAAAAGTTTCGATGCTTTTAAATGACAAATAACATCACATATTACTTTACTTTCAAGATTGAACTGTCATGTATAGTTAATTCAGCAAACTTACAGCCTTAAAATTAAAAAATTATTTAATTAAGGAATTCTTTTTGCTACTTAAGTAGAAGAGTAATAATAAAGCTTAACTTTAAAACTTAGAGGTAATGTTTCACATGATTTATTCTGACGTTACTGAACTGCTTAGTGAATAAGTCCGAAATCACTGATTAATCAATTAAATGTCTAACTACTATTTCAACGAGTGCATTTTTCACTGATAAATATTTAGAGAGGAACTATATGTACATATAGTACAATATTAGATACAGAAACCCGAATAAAAAAAGAAAAATGCCAGTATAGTCCCAATTTCGTATTTTTACTTCTACCATCAGCTAATTTCATTTCGATGAAAGCTGATGGGAAAACAATGGACCAAATGCATGGAATAGTTACTAAAATAATCTTGTAGGGGCTTGAAAAAGTAACGTTTTTCTCCTCTTGACTTTTCCCCATATCACGCTATGTTCGGCTTCAAATGTCCATTTTCGTTTAGTTTTTTAAAATTTTAAAATCCTATAACTTTGGTAATTTGTACTTTATGAAAAAGAGTCAACGTGATAAATTGTTCGTATTTTTTTATAATATCAATGGCTGTAAGAAAAAACTGTATGCCAAATCACAATCCAATCCGACTGATTCTGAAGTTATTTGACACTTTATTGTATTTATTATACATTTTTGGACATAATCTGTAGGAGTAAAGAAGCACTTCTAAACATTTTAAAAATAACTTAGAGTAGATGCATAAATTAATGAGTTTTTTGGATGTTCAAAGTTTTATTAAAGAAATTAAATCTGTTTAGCGTGTTTGCACCAGCGCTGATAGCTTCATCAGGCTGGACAATGAGTTTATCTTGTGTTTTTTAATAAAGCTTCTTTTCTAAGTTCCTTTAAATTATGAAATTGATCATGAACATTATTAATTTAAAAAAAATTTTCAATCTTCATTTTCCATGAAGTCAAGTTTTTTTACTGTAGATCAAGAAAAGCCAGGAAGGCATGCACTTACTGACTAGAAATTAATTAATACTCTATAAAAACTTGGTTCCATGAAATAATTTAAAATATAGACTTATAAATATTTTAAAATCAATAATACATATCAAAGAGTTTAAAGAAATTTATAATTGCGGATTAATTTAATTTTTTAAATAAATATTTAAAGCTTAAATACTTCATTCATCTAATTTTAAAAATTTGGATGTTGAAAAACCTTGTAGTTTGTACCTTTGTAGAAAAACCTACCTAGTCTTTTTGTACGATCAAATTTTTGACACAGCAGGATTGGGTTTAAACTTTTTTCGCAGTTATTTTCGTTATTTTTTAGGAATTTTCTTTGGGACATTAGTTCTATTAGTACATGTAAAAAAATTTGAATGAAAATGACATTGAACTTTTCTTATACTTTTGTCCCTACTTGTACTGAAAATTTATGCTTGATCATAATAGGACCCCCCCCCCCCCCAGTGGGACCTTTATTTACTTCGGCAGTTGGTCTATAATTACTTATGTATTGATGTGTCTGGTTATTGGCAATCTGAAGATGCATCGGTACGAAGTCGTACAGACTGACGATGGTTACGTGGTTTTATTATCGGAAGCACGGTAAGTTGTGCGTGGGAGCCTATGAATGGGGCGCGTCCCTGCGTGACGTCACAAGAGAGTTTCGATGAGCCCGCGAGGGTGGGTACAGAGGGATGGTTGAGTCGGTGGCCGGGGGGACGTGACGCAACATATTGATCTATGTTTGGACGGAGTACGGGCCGTGGCGAAGGAGGGTTGGAATACAGGGTGTTCGTCAAAGCTACAAAAACTTGAATGTTGGTCTATTTTTGCTTCATGCGCCGGTAGATCCAAGTATTCATTATGCCTCTTGGACATACGACGTGACGGTAACCAATTACTCAAAAGACTGCCTTCAATTTCCAAGAAGACTACACACTCAAGGTCATCAGCTCTCTTCAAGAATCTGATTGACTGACACATATTTTTTCGGCACAGGACTTTAGATTAAGTATTTGAATGTGATGAATGATTACTGATTGAAATAGCTTCAAAGTAACTTTCATAAATTTGAAACTGCATCCGACATATTCTTACTCAATCTTAATAAATCAGTAGCTGATTTTGTCCACGAAAGATTCTGCACAACTCAATTTTTTCCGAATCTATTAAAATTAAAATGATTGAAGGTAAATTCTTTTTACAAGAATGGACTGCCATTTTCAAATAAACTCTCTCCATAAATAATTTTAAACGTTTGGTATATTTTGTGATCATAAGTGTCATAGAAGTGCCTGCAATTACTGAACACTACCTTGGCATAAGCATTCCTTTTTAGAATAATGGTGTAGTTGAGGTTTATAAAAAGTATTGGATAATCTGTTGGGTTAGTTTATCTTTATTTGAAGCTTGATAGTGAATTGATGGTTATAAAATGATAATATAAAATGAAAGACTGAATCGTCAGTGGATAGCATCCCAAAATTCGAGATATGAAAATGAATGCAGAGAACCTGCATCGGTCGTTTGAGTGGCAGTTTCTTTTAAAGGAAATCGCATATTACTATGTAGCGTGTTTGTGGAAGACTGAGGGTTGGGGTGGTAAAAAAGGACTTTCTCTTTCCCTCTCCTCGTCTCCTCTTTGCCGCAGGAGCAACGATCGTAGTCCGTAGAGCGAATAGAAGTTGGAGAGTGGTGGAATGGAAATATCGAGCGGACTCTGTAATGCTCTTCTGCCTTCGGTCGTTCGCATTAACCGACGGTAGAGTTCGAGGCAAAGAAAGTAAAATATACATCTAAATAAAAAAAGAAAGCAAAGCAGATTAATGTCCTTTATCTCCTCGAAATCCTAATGTAAGAATTTCACAAATAAATTGGAATATCTTGAATACTTATGGTCATACATCAAGCGACCGAGTCACGGGTTTTTAAAGAGTTGTTTTATATAATTTTATTTACTTGAATATTATTTGCTTAGCCCAAAGTTGTCATATATGTCAGAGTTTTGTGTAAAAAATCTTTCAGGCTTTGCGGTATGACTTTCAATTAATGATTTTCGTTTCTTTTCATGAATTTGTGCCCCATGGCGATGCGGGACATGAAGGAGTAGTGGTCGGGGTTGGGGTTGGCAAGATTGTTTGAGGTAGGAGAAATAAAATGTCCTTATTTCTACTAGATTCACTCTTAATTTTTTGATCGTGTTTTGTAAAACTGAAAAAAGTTATTTTACGATCGATTCGATGTTATAAGACGCTTAGGGTTATTTTTCCAGAGAATTTCGTTTAAATTTGAACAATTTTTCTGATTTAAAAATTGATGTACATATTGGGAATTCTATTTCATATAGGCGCGCTGCCCAAAGCAAATGTCTATGGATGTTCTCAAACTGCTGTATTTGTAAAACTATAGGATTCTATGGTACATGTGCAAAACCACAAACCACTATTGATAGTACATCGTTACTGAGATATGAAGTGGGGAGGGTTTGCCCATTTAGTTTTCAGACCATATTTTAATTAACTTTATTGCGTCAAAAACAAATTCAAATAAATTTGTTAACTCGCAAATTCGGCAGGAAATTCGAAACGGTTTGGGATGTTCGTAACCGGTTCTTTAAAATATATATGAGCATCTGAATGAAAAGGATCCTTACAGTGGATTAGGAGTTACTTGCATGGTTGTATAGTGCGAAGAACTTCCAGCATTTTAAGCTGAAGACGATACCTCTAGGTTGAAAAATGAATTTGTGGGGGCATTTTGGAAATTGGATCTTTGAAAAATCGCTTGTCGAGAAAATCGCACTTAAGGTTGGTTGGTGCCAAAAGCGCACTATGCTTTTCCCTTAAACATAAAATATACACATTTCGGTTGCAAAAAAATTTTTCACCCTGACTTAGCATTTATAGTTTAAAACCGCCTTGAATCAACATCAGAGTTCCAATAAAATCTGAGATGCATGGTTTGAGATACTCGTAATTGATTTTTTTAAAGCTATAGAAAGGCTATATTGTCTTAAGAAATCTTTACCACAGCCTAAAGCTTAAAAAATTTCCTTTGAAATTGGGTTAGTTAAAAACTTTACTTGACTTTCTTTTGGGTAGTGTACTCATATGAAGTGGGATGTCCCATTATGCCGTACAAGTTAAAAAGACACTTTTCACATTTTTAAAGAAAATGAGATTTTCACATCAATCGATTCGCAAAAGAAAACTGCATCTATTTATCTACTCATATCTATTTACATAAGTAAAATTGATCTAAAAAATAACTATCCATAACGCAACTGAAAGAATAATTTAAAAAATCAATTATAGTTTAAAAAATTAGGGTTTTAAGTTCTGAGAAAAGAAAATACTAAATACTAATCGACACAATATAAGATATTCGAAAAGTGAATGATTATTCATTGTTTTAATAATTGCAAACTCTCTTGCACAAAAAATGTAACTTTTAACATGCAGTAACTGCATCAGTAACTTAAGTAAATAGTAAATTTTTGATATTAACAGGGGGAAAAATGGTTTAAAAAAATATGTTAAACAAGAAATATCACTCTTGAAATTCATAAACTGTATAATTCATTCCGAAAATAATGACTTTTCACAATTTTCAGAGTGGGTGGTTTAAAAGAATTATAAATATTTAAACAATTTAAAATGAGATAAGAGATACTATTTTGCATTTTTTGGCTTATTTTCAGGGCACAATACAAGGAGATTGAGAGGGGGGAGGTAAAAATGAAAACGCATTGATTGGACATTATTGCTTGAACATTCCTTGAGAGATGACTAAATTTTTAGTTACAAAAAGTTAATAACAATTACATTTTTTTCTAGTTTTTTTCATTTAAAACCCCATGTTAATTCCATAGAATTTCATTTTCCGAAAAACGAAAAAATAGGGGGGATCAATTGCTCAAAAACGAAAGTCGAATTTTTACAGATATAAGTGTAGACCATCCTGATGTTCCATACATGAACACAAGTTTCTGGCGGTAATCATATTATTGTTTGGAAATTTAATGCGCCCTTAATTTAAGGAGGACAAAATAAGGAAATCAATATTAATTCATAAGGATATGTTCAGTAATAGGATTTGGCAACTAATATCACCGATATGTTAATGCACTTGACGAACTTCGGAACATTAATTAATTTCATTTGATAATTGAAGTGACTTAGATGTGCTTGAATGGTATATTATTTCTAATGATTTTCTTAATTGTTTAAGATAAAGCTTAAAATAATATTTAGCGTTAAAAAAAGTATTGAAAATTTAATAGCAAAGATCGCCTTTTAATCAGATTCTCTAAGCGCTCACTAAAATAGAATGTGTGGCCGTCAAACGAAGTTCTCGTCAGAATATTATACATGGGGTGCATAATACTATTTCCAAAGATCTCACAAACTTGCTGACAGGAAAATGAGGTTCTTCAACACTACGGTAAGTCACGTGGGTATTCTAGATTAACAGCGGGGTTTTGAGCAGTTAAAGTCTCATTTTGGACCAACATCATGCGTTAATAAATCTTTCTTCTGTCGCGTGCTGGTACAATAATTGTGACTCTACATTACCCTGACATCGATCTGAATCTACTTTTAAATAACCGCTCTGTAAATTTCATTATTACTCGGTTAATACGTAACGCAAATCGTAAATGCACTCTGCTGTGTGTCGACAACGCGTTTATATTAAACTTTTTTAATTATCGAGAGGAAGTTTCTTGTATAATTACAGTCATTGCTTATGATGAATTACTTTAATTTTAATTACTGGAATGCAAATTGTGCGTTTCTAAATTTTATTTCGAATCTTCTATCTGTGGTAGGAATATAAGAGGAAGAAGAGGGAGAAAGGAAGCCATCCGCAATACAAATGAGGAATTTTAGATCGATTCTTAAATAGTTAATTAGAGAGAGGATTAGCAGTAAATGACAGGAACAAGAATTATATCAAATTGATTTAGGTTTAACTAAAAGTTGCGTCGACTTGGATTGTAGAGGCGATTCTCGAAAAGAATGAAGCATGAGATGTCCGGATCTTGGACGTTTTACATCTAGAATTTACACTCTCGTTCTAGTATTATGCATAATAGGGTGGTTCGAAAAAATAGGTTTAGAAATCGCAAACAGTACCATGTCTTAAAGTAGTCTACTGACATCCCTATGAAGTGTATTGACTGTGAAATCAATCGATCAAAATGAAGTTACAAAAGATTCAAGATATTTGGGAGATAAAATCTGGAGTAAAATTGGATCCAATAAACATAATTATTTCCTGCAAAATAGTATCATAAATTGTTAAAAAATTGAGTAGACTCTAAACACCCTCTAAAATAAAAGAAAATTGAATTTCATAAAAGTTTAAAAATCTGCAGATAATAATTTTTTTACTCCTACTTGCTCGCGTGCGTTACCTATTTTTAAAGCGATCGATTTCACATTCAGTACAAATTATGGGGATCACAATGCACTACCTTTAGGCATGGTAATATTTGTCATTTCTAAAACCATTTTTTTCGACCCACCCTAATGTAAAAGCATGGTTCTAGGTTTCATTGCGTGTCTTAGGTTACTCTTGCAAGGTGGTAGGAATTAGTCTAAGTAGCCTTATCACTGATTCTGTTGTCTGAAACTTCAACCCCTATAACGTCGTCTAACATTCTTCAATTCTGCAAGCCACAGAGAACTTTTTGCATTCACCTCGAGGCCAGTGCCAGAAACTCGGAATGCTCTTAAGCGCAATACTGGGATGCCTTTGTATGTAGGTATGAATGGTCGAGTAAATACACTCTCGCCGACGTGACGAAATTCTTCGGGAAAGTTGACGTTATTGAAACTTGATACTTACCTCCTGCAGATCCAGATTATTACTTTTCTCTGAAAATCGAGATAGTCATATAGCTTATATATATATATCGACGTGTCCAAATGAAAAGGTGCTATCTTGGCAGATCCTTATAGAAAGGTTCCCTACTCGAGAGGGCGTTGGTGTTCCCGATACTATTTATACGGTATTTTGAAGCTTCCATACTTCGCGATCCATAATGACACCATTTTATTTCGTTCTGCCGAGATAGTATCTTTTCATGTAGACATGTTTCTGTGTAAAATTTCCAGTTCAAATCATAGCCATTTTAAAGAATTTCAAAAAACGCGTTTAATTTCACATATGAAATAATAAAATTCCTGGTAATATTCCAGTTTACTGAACTATTGGTCTCCCAGCAATTGCATTAAAAGTTTTAAATGGTTGGGCAGTCAAATAATTTAAACGATGCGCAAGACGCTTTGAAAATAAGTATGGTCAAAAGGGGTGGATATTCTGAACCTATATTCTGCTACGTCCTTGTACCCATCTTCATAATTAATCATTTCATACATAGAGGACATTGCATTCACACTGTTTGAAGATGAAAAATGCATCAATGTACGCTATCTGCTATTTAGCCTTGCCTTGGACTTTTCTCACAAAATTTCTTAAAAAATTCCCATGGGTAAAAAATAATACAATAGAAATTAATTATATTTCAGTAGATATTTATAATTAAAAGATTATCTCTTCTACAAAGGCTACTAAAGTTGAAGTTTCAAGATAGGTTGTCTAAAATATCATTAAACTCTATCCTCTTCGACAATTTTAGAAAGGACTTGAAGATCCATTGAAGGGGCTAAGATCAATACTCAATATCATGATAAGTTATCAGTTAGAACTCAGTGGTCGAATATCGATTGGTGCAGGCGAGGTCGTCGTTCGTGATGTGGATTGCACATCATATTATATACATGATGAGACAAAGTGATCGGAGTAAATTAGGCTTAATTAATTAATGCATGCTATTAAGATGGGTCATGTCGAATTAATGCACATTTACGCGAAGAGGTTCACGCATAAAGGAGTGTGCATATACACAATAACCGTATACTATCAGAATTTTAGCGTAATTTAGAACTGAAATATAACTCTTCTATTTCATTCTTCTAGACTTGGTTTTAGTCCCCGAATGACTATAACGCTACCTAACTCTAGAAATTTACTCATTAGGATTACATATTCATATAGTGCTAGAGAAAATTCTTTATGAATGATAATTTAAACATGGTGATGTCATTGGTTGATGTTTAATTTGCCGAGTCATTTGGAACAATGTACGAACAGGAATACTTTGTTGGTGTTCAGGAATACAGAAGAGTGGTTTCAATAAGAGCAATTTCTTTAAAATTTTTGTTTTCGCTAAAGAGAACATTCTGAGGTCGTTTTTTTCCCTTCTTCTTTTCTTATGCTCATACGCGACTCTGCAAACGAATAGAAGATGAGCGAGGCGAAAAGGGGTTGAGCTCTTGACATATTGCTACCTAGGCAACTCAACAAAGTGCTATTCAACCTTCCTTGCTTTCTTGGTCTTTCCATACCCCCGATGTCGCCTTCGAAAGTTCAGTTTGACCCCGGAATCGGTAGACGTTGCCAGACTTTTTGACACGTTCTCCATCATTTTTGCATGCTAACACTCGCAAGGTCAATTTGACTTTTTCATCTTTTCTGTTGCTGAGTCAGTTGTCCCGAATGCGCTAAAAAATACGTCCCGCGAAACGAAAGTGCCATTGTTCTAAGTGGTTGTGCTTCAGCGTTCTCAAATGATGACACTATTAGTGAAAATTTTTTAAGTGTTTTGTAAGTGTAATGGAATTGCCCACATTTTCAATGTTCAGTTTTTAATAGATTTTTATGTTTCGACATTCACAGAGCCCAAAAATCATGCGATTTTTTCGGTGTCTCTCTGTCGGCATTGGGTTACCTGTATGGGTTATAGCGCCTACATTTGAAAGACTTGACTAATCATATCACCCTTTTTTGTAATTTTATCGTAGTTTATACAGATACGACATTTTTTGCCGTATCTTAACTTTGTAGTCCCTTCAAAAAATACTTGTTTGTATTTGGCCATAGAAGAGTGATTGCTCACATCTTGAAACCTTTTGCAGCTCTTCTTTCAAAAAAATACTTGTTAGCGGCTGGTCACAGAAGAGTGATCTGTCAGATCTCAAACCCCTTTTCCGAGTCTCATAATATGAAAGAGAATTGAGAAATCGGGATATTCAGGATTCGTGCTTCGAATCTGAAGTGCTGACATCTGCTGGACAATTTGCAAATTAGTAATAAAGTGTACAAGAATAAAATTCAATAAAATAGTAAAATATTGTACTATTTTTCCAAAGAAGCAGAAAATGTTGCCGGAACAGTAGGTTCCTTATTGACATAAACTTTTTTACATTTACCACATTGTTGTACAATTTCAAGTTTCAGAGAAAAAAATTCTCACATTTCGGAAAGGTCATGCGCTAAACCCCTGATAGAATCCGGCCCCTCAATTTTACAATCCAAAGCAAAATGTGTTTAAAAGGTTCATAAACTTATGTACAATTTTCTGGTAGATGACAAAGAGACATACGAATTATGTTGATGATATTATTTAATTCGTCCAAAATCAAAACAGTTATAGGATTTTCAAAAATTGTAAAAGAATATCTATTTGCATCGTGACTACGAAGGAAACTTTTTATTTTTTTATTTAATAAACATAACGAACACATTTTTGTTGAAAATTGTCTGATTTGACCATAAATGGCCAGATTCGAGAAAGAAACCCATTAAAAATTACCTTCAGCAGTAATAATAACATCTAATTTTTGGAACTGTTGTAAACAAATTAGTTAATAAAAGTATTTTCTCTATTTGTGATAAGGAAGTACGTTGAACTTATAATTTTGTAGGCATTGCAAGAAAAATAATGTGTAAATTAAATTAGAAGAATTTAAACATGAATTATTATTTGTTTGTACAACTTTAGTAAACAAATTTCTAATCAGAAGCTTTACTAAGGTTACGTGATTCTGAGTATTTAAAGGAAGGAGCTTGTGATAATAAAGTGAAGGCTTAAAAAGTTACTTATTTTATCGTCTGAGAAGTGCTTCTTCGTACTGTACTCGTTTAATGTTTTAAAACGTATTCTAGGTTTTAAAAACACATTTTAAAAAGTTCCTTTCGTATTTTTGCGCCAAAAACTTAGACAACTTAGATGCGTTTACTAGAAAACGAGAAAATTATATAAAGATAGAACTAATACGGCTCCAATTAGATAGCATTAGGTAATATGAATAATACTTTATGAAGGTGGTAACTTCAAAAGAAGAGATTTTCGACTGTTTTCACCATCATATTGAAAGACAAAGTTCAGCAACGATATTTAAAGACATAGGTAATCCGTTTATGAAAGCCAAAATAAAAAAATTTAGTTTAAAATGGTAAATACATTTCGTTGATGCAGAATAAAGCAATTTCGTATACTTTATGAGATTCGAACGAATAACCTTCATTTTATCACATTCTGGGTTCTGCTTTGTGTAATCTTAAAACATTAAAATACTATTACAAAAATATCATACACAGAGTAAAAAAAATGTTACACAGCTGATACAATTCGATTTCTCAACGACTGAAACGGCAAAGTAAGACACTATCCACATTAAGTTAATTTCGGTTATGGAACTTTGTCTCGAATTCAGGCCACTCTGAGAAAATATATCTTTATTTTACTTGAAGTGAAAAGTGCACAGTAATTAACAAACGAGTAATTCATCAATTGAATGATTTTCTCCTGAAAAATGAGAAAACGGTGTATTTTTCTACAATGTTCCAATAGAAAAAGAACTGAAGAAAATAGATCGGAATTCGTCTAGTGGATAATTTCGCCGTAACTTGTTTCAGATAGAGAATTTTCCAATTTCACCTCTTCCGATACAGTGGTTTTGTCTGGATTCGCGTCGTTTAATATGAACAAACACGCTTCCGTCCCCACTTTCCTTCCAAATCGGATTTGTTGTATAGGATAAAGCTAGAATTGGATTTGCTGAATAATAATAGTAATAATAATCGTGTACATATTCTCTGTACTGCATATTACTTGCGTATCGACTTCCATGAACAATTTTCATTCCTGTCTACTTGAAGCAAGCTGTTGCATTTAAGCTGTCCCTTTGTATTAAAAATGTTCTTATTTTAATTAATGGAATAATAGTTAGTAAAAGTTAAATAAGTTAATCATTTCTGTATTTCGAAAATGATCTAAACTCTGTCTGAGATTTGGTAAAATATGTATAAAGCTTGAAGACGCAGGGCAATCATGTGCCTTAATAATTGAAGAAAAAGTTGACTCCAATTCCAAGTTTTCTGACGTCACTTTGGCTAAAGTGAGCTCGATTTAATTTAACATTCATGTGGATTTAAATAAATACCGTCATTCGAAGCGATAGAATGCTTTAGAATTTGCGAGTTCCTTAAAGAGGATTTTGAACCACTGGTCTGTCGACAAGATTGACTAAAGTGCTTCTAAAAAGTCTAATGTAAAGTCTACCTAAAAATAACTGTGCTTTCTGTGATCTTTCTTCTTCTCAATACCCTTTCTTCAATCTAAATACAGAATGTCAGATAGCTTTGCAATCCATATGTTATCTCAGTCCTACATTCATTTAAAATGTTAATTGAAATTTATTTGTCCCCTTTTTTAGGTGATATGGGTCTGCATACTTTGCCGAAAGAAGCAAGAACTACTGTCGAAGACCGGACAATGGATGACGAAGACGAACCTTGGCCCGGCGGACAACGCGATGTTGCGGAGAATGCAGGAAGACATGCAAGGTGGAATTCCCCCAGGACATCCGGAACTAACTCAGGATAAAAGACCAAAGTTGGAAAGGGCTCACAGTGCTGCAGAAAAGGAAAATTTACCTTTAGTTCAGCGAAGTGGAAGTGTTCTCAGAAAGCAGTATTCGCAACAAGAACCGGTAATTGTTAAACTTCATTAGTTAGTGTAATATATGAAGGGTGGAAAGACAAAAGGAGCTAACTGACAAAATGGTAATTGTGCAAGGAGAGCGAGAAAACATTATTCGTTAAATAGAAATTGCAATAAAAAATAAAATTCTTCTTCAGAGCTGACGTATTGCTTAATCAATACCAAAAAAGTTTGATTGAAAGAAGCTTCCGATTATGAGAAAATATTGCTCAAAGGTGATCATATCGGCTTGAAAATTATTTTTATCCTGTACGAGTCGAGTTGAGACAGTAATGAGAAATGAAATACTTAATTGAAAAATAACTTAAATGTCCATCCCCCGAAACGTTAAGTTTCTGAATATAGGTGAAGGGGGGGGGGGGAGTGTTCGATAAAAAAATTCAGTTCCGGGAATATTAAGTTTTAGTTTTGAGGTTAAAAGTTTATGTTTTTTTTAATAATGGCACGTCCCTGAGATGTTTAATTAAATAAAAATTATTCAGTTCCGAGAACATTAATTTTCAATGAGATGGTGTCACAGCATGACAGACGATTTTGCGTCTTTAGGTAGTGGATTGTAGGGTGGCTGTATTGAAAAAATAACCCCATGTTTGTCGAACGAAGTTTCAGGATTCACAGAGAACCGATGAAATTATTTTTTTAAATATTGAGGGTAATGTTGTCAAAATGCATAAGAAAATTTTCTATCAGTCCATTTTACAGTCACTAAGATTTCAGAAAACAAAGACTTTTTCTGTTGTTTTAAAAATAAAATATGCTAGAGAATATCGGTGGTATGATTTATTTTCGGGAAAAGGAAAAATATTTTTTTAGACGTATGAAAAAATTATATTATCAACACTGTGATCCTTATTTTTTCACTTTTTTAAGTCATAGAAGGTAGATAATCTTTACTTTACTTCTATCGCTTAAACTACGTAGAGCGTGTGTTTTTTTAAATAATTTTTTTATTGATTTGTCCTGATGAAAATTACAAATTTTCTTTGCTAGGAATGACTACGGGGTCATCCAAAAATTACGTAACATTTCGAGGGGCTGGGGGCATTAGACAATGACATTACAAAATGGCAAAAAAACTACGGAAAAAGTTTTTAAAAAGCGGTACGTTACAGGCTTCCCGGAGATATAAAAAATCGTGTTTGCGTGGATTAAACTTTCCCTATTGCATTTCAAAACTAAATATTCAACTCGAAAATTAAACTAGCCTAAATTCTAAGGATATAAATAAAAATATTCTACTCTTAAAAAATGCTAAGGCTGAAAAATCCAATTCTGAAGTGTGGATCTGTACTTTCAAACTTGTCAATTTTCTCAAAATATGTTCTGAATATTATTTAAAGTAGATTTAATTTGTAGGTATTATAAAAATTAAAACAATGGCAAATTAATTATGTTCTGTTTTTTCTAAATGGCTAGTTTCTAGATGATGATACGTTAATAAGGCAGGAAGAAAAATGGTATAGTAGAAAATTATGTATTTTTAATTTTAGTATATTAAATTACAAGTAGGATTAGGTAGTCTTTACACGAGGAGCTCAATGTTCGCCGGACGAGTAGTAAAAACACGGCCGGAGACGAAGGCCGAAGGCCATAGTTTTTCAAGTCTTCCTTGCGAACATTGAATTCCACGTAAAGACATGTGTAACTTTACGAGTGATGTGTAATATGTAATTTGAAACCACTATTTTATGAGAATTTAGATCTCCAAGAAAAGTGAGCCTTAAACAGCCCTTTACCAAAATGGTACGGGAACGTCCATTATTTGTTTTTTTTTCAAAGTTCTCGGACGCCAGCTAATATTTATTCTTAGATTTTTCTGGTATTAAATCTTGGTTTGCTTCTTTCACTTCTTCATTTATGATGAGGGGTGGCATTTTGGTTGTTTTCCATGATTTTGAGTGTAAAAAGATTTACAGTTTAATAGCACTTTGCGGCATGATTGCAGCAGAATTGGACGGCCGTCATAATAAATAATTAAATTTCGGTCAATTCGACAATCCCAATAATAATTTTCGTTCGTGAACTATTGCTGTTAATAACGGAAATTGGTGATTATTACCAAATACTAACATTTAAACATGTGAAAGTTCAAGTCAGTGATACGTGTTGAGTCAACGTAACTTCACTGTGCACCTATGTACACCTATTTATGTCATATTTATTGCTCATTTTTTGTTATTAATGTATTTTTTCTTGATTAATTTGGTATTACTTTCGATGACATTGTAACCTCAGCTGTGTATCATGATGATTGATCACTGAGATTTATTTTAATCTACATTAACACCTTATAAATCTATTTGTTTAAATAAAGTTTAATAAACTTATGCAATCTACAAGATACATTTTAACCAGCACAATATACAGAGTTGATCAAATTCGCTGCAAGTATCTAGGTGGTTGTAGCAATGAAAATTTTGGTAAAAGATAAACTTGGTAGATTTGTTCCTAAATGCTTTTATAATAAGCAGTTTTAGCTTGCCAGTTATGATTAAATGAAAAAGCAGGCATATGTATGTTTATTTTAGGTGACGGGTAGACGCATGTCAACAAGTGACAGTGGGGTGGAAATGTCCGTTTCTCCTCACGCACGGAGTTTACCGACTCCACACGTTGTCAGTTCTTATCAAACACAGCAGACACCAAGGCATCCCGCAGCTTTTCCAGAGGATGATCCAAATCTTTATCGGGGCGAACTTGATGGTCTGATGAGGGAATACCAAAGACAACAGAGCATCTATCAAATGGTATGGAAATTCAGTTTATTACAAAAAATTCTCACACTATTGGAAGCGAAAACAATATTAAGCTATGTCATGATCACCACCTGTTTAGAAGTGATTCAGTTATCGACTTCTACCATAAAAACTGGGAATTCAAAATTCATTGATGTCCTTGTAAGAATTATCAGAGAAATTTTGAAAATAAAATATGATAGAATATCAGTTATTATATTTATTATTTGAAAGTGAAGATATCTTTTTTCAATTGCATGGTATTTTCAAGTAATAATTTAATAAACTATACTAAAAAATTAATTGAAAGGCTATTTGAAGGAGGTCATATAGAACTTTAAAAAGTAGACAAATGTGAAGACTATATAAAACACCATAGCGCCCTTTCATAGAAAATTTGCAATTGAATTGTCGTTTGCTACTACAGTGATCCCAAAAAATCATCTGCAATGTAAAAAATCTTTATGAAATAAAATTTGGACAAGCAGTTCCATGGCTAGAAATTTTTCATAAAAATAATTTTGCTTGTAACCTGCAATCCCGACATGTTTTATAATGGCAAGTTTTATAAGTTTTACAAGTTTTATAAGTGGCTTTCTAAACTTACCTTTCACATTTCTATAGAGTACTTTATAAACAAATTTTCTTATCATATTTTATTGAGAACATAATTTCTCAAAACTACGTGGCCAATTTTGATATCAAAAATGCATATAGTTGTGGGATTTCACGTTTTTTGTCATTAAAAAAATATATATGTATGCCCGCTTCATTTAATTTTTAATTATTGACTAATAATCTGTCTGTGAAAAAGTAAGTTAGTTTTTTGGGTTACTTTCGTTAATAATTAGTGAAATTGGCTGGATAGATTAGAATGTAGAGGTAGTCAGGATGAGAATTGCTTGTTTTTATGTTTTTTTGCTTATTATTTTAGTTTCACAATTTCTAAGGCATCGAAATAAAATCACGCTTGGACCTATTTTTAAATGGTTAGTCAGTCAGTTGCCAAGTTTGATTAAGTTTGGTAAGGAATTGCGCCGACTATCTAAAAAAAGTCCAAAATACATGATTATTTCAGATAAGGATTCTTGGTAGTTTTTTTTTTGTATTTAGAGACGATTCGCTACCCCGAATCTTGATATTGTAATTCTTCTATTTCCACAATGGCGTTCTCGTTGTTTAATAAATGAAAATCTTACTATGTGGGGATTGCGGTTATGAGCCGTTTTCAGTCACCAGTAGATAAAATGTGCATTAGTCAGCCTGTTTTAAAATAAAATTTTACAGAATATCGGAGTCAAAAATTCTTATTCATCAGTAAATTCATGAGTAGCAATAAAGATTAATAATAATATTAAGAACAATAATAATAACAGTATAGTGGCAAAAAGTAATTGAATACAGGTATATCAGTAGATAAAATAGAATTTGGTCAGACGTATTGGACTTTAGAGAATTTAAAGAAAATTGTATTTTTTTCAATTTTCTTAAAGTATCAATCGTATTTTTGATTCAGTTATCAATTTTCAAGTCTCAATATTGTAAGTTTTAACATTTTGGTCAGAAAGTGAATTTGAAACTTTCGATCATGACGAAATATGCTAAAGCTTCATCAAACATGATGGTACTGCAAATTATTTAGGGTTACAAACAAAATTTAGGTTGCAATGATTCAACGTGACTAAGAAACTATGCATTGTTGATCTCAAAACCCCATAGTTTTTATTTGAACAATAAGTAATTTTTGTTAAAAATGTGGGCATCGAAAGATTACAGTTTTAAGTAATACAAGACAAAGAATGATTTTTAGGTTTTTAAAAATGTTTTTTTTTTGTCAAAGCAAATCTTATCGATTCAAATGGAAACACTATCCAATTCACAGCATCATTGTCAATACGAAATGGATCATTATTGTCCCACATAATATTTATTTGAATCAATAGTAAATGCTTTTGAACGAGTGCGAAAATGCGGAATTTTGTTAGAACAGCATTTTTTCCTCAGTGTAGAGTTTTAATTTTCGTTTATACTTTTAATTAATCAATACAAAATAATGTACGAATATATGTTAGATATTGATATTATCTGTAAGCACTAAACTAATTACACTAAACTAAACTAAACTAATTTTGCGAAGAAATATTTACAAAAATAAATATTATTGTTGATATAAGTGTATATACACAAATGTGTATATAGATATATATAATTTTTTAAAGGATATATTATTTTCAAAAAAAATTGAACTATCATAGCAGACTCCCACTGGGATCAACTACCATCTATGAGAATGATAATGGCACTCAGTAGAACTGCGGTAAATCACACCTGTGGCCACGTATCACGACGTATATATATATATATATATATATATATATATATATATATATACACGTTTTGATTTTCAGATAAACATTACATGGTTTGAGGTTTGAAAACTCACATATCTCTGTTTACATAATGTTGACATAAAACCAATCAAAGTTATCGTCAATATTAATATCAGCCACTTATCTATATTATAAAAATAATTTTTTAATACTATTTTTCACGACAAAAATAAGAAATACTTACGTTAAAATGACCTTTGAACAAAATATAACCGAAGTTGAGAGTTATTCTCAGAGTCACGTTGCGTCATTTCGAACTACTTTTTTATTGAAAAACTTTTGGGAGATATATAAATAATTCCGAGGGTGTTTTGTGGTTGTGTGGTTAGCGCCCAGGAATAAACTGACCGCGATAAGGACGATTTTCATCTTGTTTTAAAAGAAATTTGTCTTGTTTATACATACTATGCATAATTTTGAACGTCACACGTGTAACGGCATCTTGGGGTGAAAATATCGATATTTTAGATTAAAATTTATATTTTTAGGTTTATAAATAAATAAAACTACTTTTTCCTATGCTAATAATACTGTTTTACTCGCAGACATAGAATGGTTTTTCATATTTCAAAAATGAATATTCTTTTTGGTGGTTCTTATTTAAATACAGTTAAAACATTACAAAAATGTGCGATTAACTAAATAAACTATGCCTAGGTATATACCTAGCTATTAACTTATTTTCAATCAAATTCATTGAAATAGAATAGAAGATAATATTTTAAAGCTCATGTCTACGTTCAACGAAATTCGCTGATCGTACCGATGATGAAGTTTGAATCAAAATTATGATTTTGTTCTAAAATGAAGGAATATCTGGAATAGATAATGTCAAATAAACAATTTCTGATTTGAATATTTAAGAGTGTGGTCATATTTCTCGATTTTATATAAATAATTTTTCAAATATGTGTTCGATCATTATTGAACACAAATATTTTCTAAATTCCAACACTGTTTTTGTAGGAACAGAATACGGACGTAGCGATGGCCTACGGTCACCAAGTTGAACAAAGCCCTCGACCTCCGATTCATCCTGCTAAGCAACATTCAGTTCATCAGACGCAAAGTGCACACCTCTCTCAACCATGTCCGCCATCAGCTGGTGTTCAAGGTTCTCTGCAGCAGCAAAGAAGCTTCAGCAGTAGCGAGGAGGAAAGAAGTACCCCCGAGTGTGCCAGCGATGAGCCCGACGACTCAGAGAAGGGTGAGTCAAACGTTTTTGATTTAAATGAGCGCATTCCCGAACTCCGTGGGGTTGAGTTATTTCGGACGCGACAGGAAGCTGCCTTTTGTCTAATTAAATCTTGAGGATTTGTTTCAAGACATTGCTTCAGTATCAGAAGTATGAGACTAGAACCATCCAGCTTAATTCGTTTAAAATTTAATGACTTATCTATAAAGTTGGCAGTGCAGTACTCGTATATTATATGAACAAGTATAAGTCTCAATCTATAAGATACATTTTACATTGCATATCATTGCTCTCTGCGTCCTTTACGTTTTTGGAATAATTTTGTTTACAGCAGCCCGCAGTCATTTATCATGAAATAAAGGCAACCAATTTTTGTATCTATTTATTTTAGCGGTCCTAGTTTACTTGATGAAAGTTTATTCCAACTAATTTAGAAAAATTGGAATAGGATTTCTTATCAAGCAAAATATGAGGACTGAAACTCGATGTCAGGTGATGAAATTATATGTTACTGTAAAAACGTAAAAGTTGAGACGTATCAGAGAATTGGATATTACAATACTCGATGTCTGCTGAATAAAACGGATTCTTTATATTATTCATAATATAATCAACTTTATAATTTGATCAATTTTTTGACATGTTTTTATTAATCAATCAGTTTTTGAATTTTGTTATTACAGAGATAAATTTTTAATAAATATGTCTATGTATTCAAATAAAGTTTCCTTTGGAGCACCAGTTGATGTCGAGATGAATGGAAGTTTACAAACGTCTGAAAATAGAATGATACGCGACTAAGCCTAAACACGTTGAAAGGGTATTCGCTCCTTTTCAAACTCTGCGTGGCAGCAAAGCTGAATAATTCCAAGCAAATGAACACGACTCCATACACACACGCACAGTCACAAAAACTTTTTCAGGATATACATTCGCGTGTACGGGGCGTGCGGATTTTGTTGGGAATTTACAGACAAATGTGCAGACTAATTTCTCCTTCCTTGTCCGATTTCTGAAAGAACTTTGCCCTCTGCATTCTGCATTGGGATAGTATGTAAATGTTCTACATCATTGCGGCGGAAAGGAAAGTGCAATCGACTTATTCTACATATATTTATTCTCTATCGCTATATCGTATTTCAAACGTTTATTTCATACGATCTCTAAAAAAGGATGAAAATATAATACCTATAATATAGTTAAAATAATAAAATAATTGTGGATCCATTTATATGAACTTGAATGATTTAATATTTTATCGTCCTTGTTTTCGCATCTCGTCGTTGGCTTTATGCATCGTGGTTGATCTAGTTTTTCGCGTATAAAGAGAAGAAAAGTGAGGAGGACGAATGATGCTTACAGTTGATTAGGCACAAGACTTAACGAAGCATGAACCGTTTCAACCAGGTGCGCATCGAGAAAAGTGCACAAGGGAGAATTTTTTCCTTTTGCTCTGCAGCGTGATGACAGACATTACTCAAGAAGGTCAGCTGAGAATTTTTATCCCATGAGCCTTTATTCTCACTACCATCTAATTAGCAGCAACACTGCAGCCACTATTTATGCCTTGATCATATAGAGAAAATCTGGAGAAACAACCCAAATCACTCGCAATAATTACTATCTTTTCAACGCGACTTTTATGGTACCTTTATTTTTAAAACAAACCCAGATCTCTATTTTTACATTCTCATTTCCTAATGGCTGTAATCGCATTACTCAGCCAGTTCTAAGAAATCCTTTCTAGTTTAATTGACAAAAGAAACTCTACTTTCTTAAACTGAATCAATGAAATTGTCACTGTTTGATTGAGTATTTTGAGTTATCACTGGTGACACAGTGAGTTTTTTACTTTGACTCTGCGAACCAGTAAGTCAATCAATTAAAACAGTTACTGAAATATACCAGTGAAGTCAAATGATGGATTCAACCAGTGATCATACCAGTGGTATAGCCCTCCACGCGGCCAAGAAATGAACCTCCAGTCGTGTGGTACGACTTTTCGTCAGTCGTGTCTTTGCATATCGCACAAGTGAAAACGAGCTTTATTGTACACTGGTGTTTATGTTGAGAAAATTTTGGGTGTGGCTGCAATAATCAGGGAATTAATGTATTTCGCTTGAAACTGGAGCTACTCAAGCTTGATTTTGAGCGACGTGACGCGTTGACGGAATCAATGACCTTCCCACAGTTAGAAGGAATATATCTTATTATATTGCAGCCCGACCCTCATTTATTGTTGTAAATTTATTGTTTACGAAAAATAATTTAAAGGTTTGTACAAAAGTGACGAATGTTATTAAGTGTCATATCTGATCAGCTGACTGCAGACAAGGTATGGTTCAGTGCTGGTAGTAACCAGTGAACCTAACTGACTAAAACACTGACAAAATTTTACTGATTAAACCAGTGATATTTCACTGATTGTCAGTGACAGAATTCTGGATGTTTCAACCAGTGATATTTTACTGAAAACCACTGAGATTTCACTGCTTTATTTCAAGAGAGTGTTTCGCCAACAGGGTGGACGTAGGTCAGGGAGAAAGTTAGGGAAAATTCAGTGATTTTGAAAAAATTATTTTAAAAGTTGTAGACTTTCTATAAGGGAAAGTCTAAATAAGTTTTCAGGATAGTAAATTGGAATTTTTTAATTTGAAATCATTTTATTATGCTTATAAAATATTCTATATTCAAAATTTTATAAGATTAAGATTCTGGTCTTTCACTATTAATGGTAAGGAAAAATGAGAAATTGGTCAGGGAAAAGTTAGGGAATTCTGAATGTAAAGTTTTACGGAAACCCGGATATCATATTCTTGTTAGTAATTTATTTGCCCTGTATTTCAATTTCTTTGATTTGCAGTTTATTCTCCCTGACGATATATTTCTAGTTAAGATTTTGACTGTTTTGTTGAAAATTCAATTGTTTTCTTAAAAATTTGTCTTTTTGGTTTGAAAAATCAAATATTCTAGTAAAAAAAGTCATTTTTTTGAACATTCATATTGACTTATTGAAATTTCAACCAAAATCTTTCTTACTTGAAAATTTATCTCTTTGGCTTAATATTGATCTATTTTGTTACATACTGATATTTTTTAGTTAAAAATTCAACTACTTGGCTCAAAGCTGAAATATTTTGCTAAAAAAGTATTTTTTATTGAAGATTAGAGATTTTTTTATTGTTATTTATATTTTATTTTTTCCTCTGAAAGTGTAATAATTCAATTTTTCGTTGAACATAGATTTGTTTAAGTTGAAAATTCATCATTTTTGGTAGAACGGTAATCCTTTTTGTTTGAAATTTTCTCTTTTTTTATTAAAAATACAACTGTTTGTTTATAAATTCACTTTTTTGTTAACAGAAAAGAAAGCTCTGTTTGTTGTAAATTCATTCTTTTAGTTGAAAAATTCATTCATTTCAGTTAAAAAATTATGTGTTTGGTGGAATATTTGTCTGTTTTGTTGAATTTTTTTTTATTGTTGATGAAAATTTAAATAAAAAATTTTTGTTTCAAAATAGATCTTTTTCAGCTGAAAATTCAACTATTGATTTGAAAATTCATTTATTTGGCTGAAGATTCATCTTCTTGATTGCTAAAATATCAACTTTATTATTATATTTTTCGTTTAGAATTCATATTTTTGATAAAAGTTTAACTTTTCTCAGTTAAAAAATTAACTGTCCTAAAAAAATATATCATTTTGGTTAGAAAATTCTATTATTTAGTTAAAAATTCATTGTCCTTTTGAATTGAAAACTCATCTTTTTGTTGACAATTCAAATGTCTTCTAAAAATGCAATTGTTTGGTTGAAAATAAAAGTATTTTTGGTTCAAGTTTGATCTTTTTTGTTTAAAAACTCAAATATATTTTAAAAAATTTACCTTTTTTGTGAAGTCATCTTTTTCGGTTTAAGCAAATACACAAATTTTAAATCTTTAAATTTTAATCGGAAATTATTTTTTTTTTATTCCATTTATGAAAACCTCTATGCTAAAAATGTTACAAGACTCATATGCTGTGATTTGAATATTAGTGGTCTGGAAGTATAAAAATTAGTTAGAGAAAAATCAGTGAAAAGTCGGGAAATTAGAAAAATGAGGGGTTTCGGCTACCCAGTTTGCCAATAAATGCACGGTTCTTAAAATTGTGTTTCTTGCACATTAAAAAAAAACAGTATCGAATTGATAAAGGGCAATTTCATTTTTCTATATCAAATGCAAGTTATAACCCTAGAAAAGAGATATACCGTGAAAGACGTAAGATGTAATATGAAAGATACAATTCGATATAATATATTATATGAGATAAAGTTATAATATGAGATCCAACACATATGTGGTATAATGTGAGATTGATTACTAGAGAAATGTAGAAGATTCGATGGGAAATTGCGATTGGAGAATCTCGGGCATACTTGACGACGATAAATCGTGATACAGCGTCGCGGCGGTATGAACATCACGATCCTGCCGATCCTGTATCAAGGAATCGCGTAGCATCCTGCGGGAATTCTCTGGTTCTGTCCTCCCGGTTCGGCCGTTGCATTGATCCTTACCGCCCCAACCCCCTTATATCCTTTCAGCCTTCTTTCCTCGCCACTAGCCACGGCGCCCACGCGTGTTCCGTGACGTCACGTAGTCAGCACGTGGGCGAATTCAAACATCCCACCTCTCCCTACAACGCCTCCTAACCACCCACTGACGCTGACACCCAACATCAATTCCCACCAAGCCTCGAAACGTTGCTGCAGAACAACTTCTCCTTGAACGCCACCACTTCCTTTACAAACTCTGCACACTAGCCGGACTGAAAATAACACCCCACCTCACTGAGGGTCCATTGAGAAATCCGCTACCTTTCCTGAAACCCTTTCCAGTCTCACTTGGAAATATGTGTCAAGCAACTCTGAATATTGGGATGGTATCATGAACCTGTTGATATGTTGCTGTTTTTTCTATATGATCGAAGGGTGCATATTAGGGTGTCTCAAATCAAAAAAAGTTTCTTTGTTTTGAGTAGAAATATTCCGCAAAAAGATTCAATCAGGTAAAGAAATTGCAAGTAGAATTAACCAAGAAAAATATCACAGAAAATTGCAAAATATTAGTCCGTTGTTAGAACAAGCTTGGGGTGCATATACAGGGAATTTAGAGATTACTGATCAAGCATTGAGCCAATGGTACATTTTCCACTATCCAGTTTTCAAAACCATCTTTACGGATCACAAATAACCCCTTTCTATGTTTAATTATGAATGTTTTTGATTCAATGTCCCTTCAAACATTTATAATCGCTATAACTCATTTTTGTTAGAATTTCATTTGTAATTTCCTTTTTTTTCGTAGTTCCAATTATTTTTAAAGAATCATTGTGAATAGAAAACATATAACATCAAAAAATTAGACTAAACAGTAAAGTTATTATAAAATTTTCAAAAAATTAAATATATTACATACTAGGGGCCGCCGTGATTAATTCAAATGGGGGCACCACCCATTTGGTAATATACATTTATATTATGTTATGTTACAAACACAAAAAAAATGTAATGTGAAAAATTCGTGTCCCTTAAACCATACGGTGCTATCCCAGGCGGAAATATTATGTATAGTTTATACATAGCGTGAAGTATTATACATAATATTAATTTGTTTCATACATATTTTGTATAAAACAAAAGAATATTATATATAATACTTAACATTATATATAAAATATATATAATTTTTTTGCCTGTGGCATTTGATTTTGCCAACTTTACAGGACAGGCCTTTTACAGTTGAGAAGTTTGTGCATGAAGACATTTATTGTAAATTAAAAACAATTCTTTACCTGATGCCGGTAGGAATACTTAACCCTTTAAAGACCAAACGTCTGTTTTTCTAACACTTAATTCAACGACATTCTGTCACTGAATCGATTTAGCAAAAATTTGAAAATAATAAATTCTAATGTAAAATTTCCTGAACTTTCAAAATAATTTATCAGAATTGTAACAAAATTCAAAGCGAAATAAATATATTCATTTACTTAACAAAAAATACGAATTTTTCATGGAATCAAAAATTTATTTTATTATTTTGGTCTCGAATTTGTAAAGATATATCTCTAAAAAGTGAAATTCTTGCGTCCATGAACCCTAAGCTTCAAAATCTATAGGTCAGTTTTTTGAAAGTCAAGAACGACATGTACAATATGGCGGCTAAAAGACCATTTTTTTGCTCTTCCTGATGTTCCGTATTGGCGCAATATTTTAAAATAAATTCCTATAAATGCATGTATATAGGGGTGTTTGGGGTGACTAATGACAAATCCTAAATCAGATTTTCAAAATTCAATATGTTCGATCGAATATGGCTCATAAAATTACTGAAACATTCCGACTTTAATAAAAATTCATACATGGGGGTTTTCGGGGCCGCGATTTACAAATCCGACATCAGATTTCCAAACTTTGAGATGGCGGATCCAGAACGGCTGTCAAAAATGACTAAAACATTCCGATTTTCATAAAAATTTCAGCATCGAGGTTTTTGGGGCAGCTGATGACAAATCCGTGATCAAATTTCGAAACTGGAGCTGGCTGATCGAATGCGACTGCCAAAAGTTATGAAAAATGGTCATCAATTTGATTTTAAGGGTTCAAATGTCTTTTGGTCGTCGATGTATTCATCGCTTGTTCCCAATTCTTAACACGTGGGTGCGAATATTTACAATAATATTGTTATTTATTTATATTGTTATTTATTTTTAAGTGTAATGTTATCTTGGTGGGAATAAGGGTTTGGACCCTTTTTCACAGTAACTGCCGCAGTTGAATAAGTATCCTTCAGAATTACATATTTCCTAGATTGACTTCTCCCACGTGCGAATTTTTATGAAATTCGAAATGTTTCAGTAACTTTGGCAGTTATATTGGATCCGCCATCTTGAATTTTGAAAGTCTGATCACAAATTCGTCATCAGCGGCCCCGAAAAACTACATGTGTGAATTTTTATGGAAATCGGAATATTTCAGTCATTTTTGGGAGCCATATTGGGTCCCCTATTTTTAATTTTGGGAATTCGATCATGAATTCGTAATCAGTAGCCCCACAAACACCCATGTGCGAATTTTGGTAAAAATCGGTTTGTTTCAGCCATTTTTAGCAGCCATATTGGTTCCGCCATCTTAAATTTTGAAAACATGATTTCGGATTCGTGATTAGCTACCCCATCTTGAATTTCGGAAAACTAACCTAAAGATTTTGAAGTTTAGGGTCCATGGTTGGATGAATTTCACTTGTTAGTGGTATATCTTCACAAATTGAATGAAAAATTCGTATTTTTTTATGTAAACGAATATAATTATTGAAGTTTGAATTTTGTTACAATACTGATGCCGAACTTGGAAAGTTCAGGAACTTTTAGATTAGAATTAATTTTAAAAAATTTTGTTACAATCGATTCGGTAGCAGAAAATCTCATTTAAAAAAGTGTCGGGAAAATGGACAATTGTTCCTTAAACGGTTAAAACACTGATACAATATTTTAACCTTAAGTTTGACCCATAATCGTGTTCATAACACCTGTTTTGTATCCAACATTTTTTATATAATTTTTGTACTAAAATGCATGACACATTGGCACTGAAAATTGTAACTTACTTGAAAATATATTTTTTGTTATTGAAGAGGGTTTTTGTTCAGGGGTGTTCTTACAACTTTATTTATAGCAGGGCCTGTATGCCCCGAACAAATTCGGCTATTTGTGCTGCAATTTCGGTACAATTTCGTAGCCAACGTTTTGGGGTAGTTTGGTTACTGTGGGAACGTACTCGCAGTTATCCACAAAAATTCAGAAAAAAGCAGTGTTTTTCACCAACTAGAAGCACCTTAGAGGTTGCCCCCTCAAATAAAAAAATGGTTCATTTTATCCTATATTAAGAGTTTAAAATTTTTTTAAAAAATTATTTAAAAATAAATTAGCCATGATCCCGTGACATTAAGCAACTCCCAGATGCAGAAAAATTGGAAAAATAAAGCATAAATATAAAAATTTCTGTACTGGTAAAATGATAGAACAGTTACTAAAATCACCCTTGAGCATTTTAGTATGAATTCTTTCATTTTTGGATGATTAAAAAAAAATGACCTCATTGTTCAGATATGTATAAATTTTTGGGAAGCAATTATCTTGCAATTAGTTGTAAAGCAAGCTTTAAAACTGAATTGCAGGACTGGGCAGTGAATAATTAACTTCCCTTTAGGTTTACTTACTGTGAAAGACTCGAGAAATAAATTATATTTTCCGTAAGCACAATTGCTTGTATATCCAAGATAAAACTGATTCCTAATGTTACGTGGTAAGAGTAATTACAACTTATAATCACTTAAATGAGATTAAATCACAGTAATAGAATTGAACTCCTTTGTTTTAAACCTGCGCTACGTATGTATACTTTTCTTTGTTGAGAGGCTAAAAAGGAGTATAGAGCTCAATTGTATTTTTTTAATTGCACCGACATTTCTTTCTCGAAAATCTTTTAAATGGGAGAGAAGCGGGTAAAGCGGCGAGGTCGCTTTTAGGTTCAGTTTATTTATTTATGAATCCAATATCAAATAATAGTGACATAATTTGGGTATTTAAGTTCATTGTTTAATTTTTAAGGCCAAAGCTTTGTTTTGGACATTTCTCATTAATAATGGCAACCACGAGGAAATCATTGAAGACTGCAGCATTTGGCTTTACATATATTTAAACTTTATTAATATTGATCTTTACGGGCTTTTCTGGAAGGAAATCATGTGTTACAAATATGTAAAGTTAGTTAAGATCTGAAAATAAAAGTATTATTTCAGTACTATACACAAGCGGGTAATGCGGCGCTGATGGTCAATTTATTGGTAAAATGTCGATATGTGGATTATTATAAGGTCATAGCTATGGATGCTAATCACTGCCAAAATATAGCGCAGTAAGTTTGTATTTTATGCCTGAAAATGAATATATTAATCTGATTTTATAGTTATTATCCGTTTGAATGTTAGACACTTATTTTTAGTCTTCAAACAGATAAAATTAATATTGCGAACCCCATTTCCCGCTTCTCCTCTATTTACCATGTAACAAGGCTGGTTACGAATAGTTTGATTCTAAAAAAGTTTGTTAAAACTGAATTTAGGTTCGTTCTAGGCAAACCTTCGTTTGAAAGTATATTTAAAATACAAGTTCTGGGGTAATCAAAAAATCCAATATATAAAAGTATAGCTTTTACAAGTTAGCAAATAATTTTCTTAAATTATTCACCGAATTTTTTGTAGTAATAATGTTTTAATTACATATTCAAATTTTATATTTCCACCTCCGGATATCAGAATTCCGGTAATTAACTTCCTTGCTGCTGTATTTATTAGTTCCCCAATTACCGAGTGTAAACTTAGTACCTGGAAATCGTAGAAACGACGTTTAACTAACTTGACTGACAGGAAAGCAGAATTCGTAATTTAATCCAGTTGCGTTAATAATAATAGGTTGACTATTGACCTCCGGCACATGTTGCCGGAGATGAATTTTCTAATTTGGGAAATGTAGTCATCAACGACACTAGATGTCTGACAGGCTTGCACAATATCAATCATATATTGAACATTTTTTATTGGAATTGCTCAGAGGTTCATTTTCTCATATTTATTTAGAACCCAACCTTTGACGTTTGGATTGCAAACCCCAAAAAATATTGATTGTTAAATGTTTTTAGATGACGTATCGTTTTGAATGGGTAGCCTTGGAAGTTTGAGAGGAGTGAGTTTTCACTTTCTAAGGCCAAACCTTCTAAATACTCCCTTATCTTGACCTGGAGCACCTTGAAGGGGTTGTAGAAATATTAAAGTATCCGGGAAAGTATCCTAATATTTAAATATCATTTTAAAAAATGCATGCAGAAGAGTAAGTTCATTAACGGCTAAATATCCCGGAGTCGTATATATGTCGTAGGCATTCAAAAGTTTTAGGCAGTCTGCGGACTGCCTAGGCATTTAACCGACTGCATGCATTCTTCCAAACACCTGACGCGTTTTAGGCCATTATACGGAACTAACCATAGAATATTAAACCACACGTTAAACGTATATATAAAATTTTATTATTATTTGATGTTTATCTAATTAATGAAATATATTTTCACAAAATAATAAGAATAATTATTTTATCTCATATATAGTAAAACTCGCATACAACGCACTCTGATATATCCCTTTCAAGAATTCACGTCGCGGCGCTGGTAGGAGTCAAATGTGCTGGCGGTAGTTTGCGTTTTCATGCGAAGCGGCACTCTCTCTGGTTTCTTTCCCACCACTGATAGTCCCCAAATCGGCACAGTCTTCGAGTTTCACTGTAATTAAGAAGTCTTTCAATTGAAGTTCATCTTTCTACAGTTTTCGAAAGTTAAACTTTTGTTTTTGTTTGGCGATTCGGTGACGAAAAAAAGTGCTGTCGAGTTTGGTGAATATTACAACGTAAAATATCGCGTTTACGATTCAACTTTCACAAGTTACATTTTGAAATGGTAAAATTGATTAAATTCTACGAAAAAAGGTGTGTCAGGCTTTAAAGTTCAAGCAATAAGTATTAAACGATAAAAGGTGTTCACTAAAAAATCAAGAATTTTCCTTTTATTTATTATTTCTTTATTATTAATAATTATTTATATTATGAATTTAACTATAATTGAACAAATCTTAAATTAAAAGACTTTTCAAATATATGTCACATAAAATCATTATCTATATTATTTCTTAAAATTATATTGCATTAATCAGATGCAAATTAAAATAAACAGTTAGATAGTCATTTAATGTGTATTTTAATGCTCTGTGGTTGGTTTCTTCTAATTGTCTGAAACATATCAGCTTGTTTACAAAATTGGTTGAGTTTTTTTCTGAATGCCTAAATAAACCAGACACTTGGATGCCAGGTGAAGATTTTATTCCAAATTCTTCTGACAGCCGGCAGTCGCGCGGATTTCTATTGCCAAATTTTAAATTAACTTTGAAATTCGGCATAGGTAAGCTTTGCATTTCAAACTTGTCAATTACAATATATTGCGGTGACAAGTTGCTTAATATGTAAGAGGGAAATACGATAACATGCAATATCTAGAACATTTTTTAAAACTTTAATCTTTGTTTTTAGGTAGACGTAGATGACTTGGGGTATTTGCAGATAGAAATAAATTAATTTAAAAATGATTATATATTTTCAAGAATTTCTATATAATATTCTCTAAAGAGAAACTTAGAATATCTATAGAGTGTATAAATCCAATATGATAGTGTTAAACAGCATAACATTGACAAAATGCGTCGCTCTATATTTTTGTGAAAAATACAAAATTATGCACATTTTTAGTAAGAATTTTATTACATCATTTATATTTTACGTTTTAAGTACAAGGCGATAAATAAATACATCTCCTATAGAAATTCTTAGAAATAAATCGTAAATTCTATTGAACTAAACGTAGTTGAGTTTTCAATATATTTCTTAAACGATCTTTTTGTTATTAAAGGATTTACATTGGCTTAAAAGGAATACTGAATAACAGTTCTAGAATATTTTTTTTTGTTTTTCTCACCATTTCCCTACTTAGTTTTAATTATAATCACATTGAAACTTTAGAAAATGAAACTCAAAACCTAAAATTTTGTTCCATCTTAATTGTAAACGTTACAAATTGATAATAATTAAGCAACTTTAAATTAAATTTTTTCGGATTGCAAGTCATAATAGTTGAACATGTTTGAGGCGAAAGCATTACATATTGAACAATTTCAAATTCAGTTATTATAAAATTGATAATTTTCATCTTTAAATTATTGGGTCTCAAATTAAAAGCACTAATAATAAAGTAATATCAGATTTCAAGTGTTTACAATTGATGTATATAACATTCTGAATGTTCAAATGAACGTAGTATTTTTTTCGATTCCATATTTTATTTAAAAATATCGTTTCAACTACAAGTAAAAGTATCCATTATAAATTTTTTGTATAGTATATTATTTTTAATATAAATGCACATACAATATATTATTTCATGTAATACAGACATGTTTTACACGTTTTATTAGCGTCTTTTCAGTTCTGAAAGTAGCCGTTTATACGACGTGATAAACCTATGTTCCCCTACAATCTATTAAAGTTTCAAAAATTGTAGACAATATTGTTTAGAAATTATAAATAAATAAGTACGCTAAATGTATTGTGAAGCAACTATCCTAACCTATAAATTTGAAATTAAAAATTGCTAAATAATATTAACAACATTTTAAAAACATTTTTTAATAATTTTTAACATCGCTGCAAAGTCTGTCCCACAAGTTTTTTGTCATGTCATTCTAAACAACAGTTAATAATTATCACTATTTTTGGATAATATTTTTTATAATATATCCAGCAGTGCTTCATGGTGATCATAACATACAATAAAATGAGAAGGTAAATTGAAACGCTGGAGTTAAAAACAAAAAAATCATGAAAATAATCGATTTTCGCATATTTTAAAACATTTTTATTTATTCTGCATATATTTAAAAAAATATTACCGAACTTTTTTGTTTTATCATAGTCACATGTCCTATCACGCATACCCTATTTTTATTTTCGAAAATCTCATGTTCTAAAATAGTTAACTTTTTTGCAATCATCCATAAGAGTTAAATTAGTTTTATTTTATGTAGATGTGATTTTTCTTAATAATATTGTTTTGCATATTCCTAAAAGTCTCTAATTTGGTGGAATGAGGCTTTCCTTAATGTTAGACGTTTTAAATTTCATGCGGCATTACAACATTTGCAATATGTTCGATTCGAATTGTGTTAAACAGTTTTAGCCACTTTGCTCTGACATTTTAGAATGAATTTTAACATATAAGAATAAAACAATAGAAAATAATTAGTTGGAAAAAGTCGGTTGCACAACCTTCTGCATTATATTGTTACACATTGAACATGTTGACTATACCAGATACACATCGACATCCCGATACAGTGACATCAGGATACACAAAATCGGCCATCTGTCCACAGCTCTCTGCATACCGATACTCACACTGGGAGGTAACGAGTGAAATATTTTTCTGCGCAAACTTTTTGCCTCAAACGGTAACGCGAAAAAGCGACGATAGTCAAACGGCGTTGTTGCTCCCATTTGTAGATGCACAATTACAATTAGAATAGCATTAGTTTGTAGAAGTTCGAAGTAAGTTGGTTAC